>VZRH01003873.1:8924-42338 GCA_013397555.1 Urocynchramus pylzowi
GATCTTAATAATAATAACCACAATATTAATAATAATAATAATAAGAAGAAGAAGAAGAAGAAACAATAATATTAAAATAAATAAGAAAACAAACTCTATAAATTAAAATAAATAATAAACAACAATATTAAACACAACACTAAATAATAACCACAATAGCAATAACTTTCCTCTCAAGTTTAAAGACCTGCCATGTCAATTGGATGCTTTTTTGGGATTTTTCCCAGCGTGCAGAGTTCCCAGTGCTGCAGACAGAGACCATCCTGCACGTGCTGCTGCAGATCCTGGACGCTCTGCGCTTCCTGCACTCCCGGGGCTTCCTCCACCGCTCCCTCTCCTCCTTTGCCATCCAGATCGTGTCCTCAGGGGAGGGCAAGCTCTGCAACCTGGAGCACATGATAGAGAGGTGAGGTGAAAAACTTCTCCGGGCTGCTGTGAAACTGTGAAACTGGGGGGGGTGGAACATCCAGCACCTCACACTGGTGGTAATTAAGTGCCTCCAGTGAGATAATGAGGATTTCTTTTCATCTCAGTGAATTATTACTGCAATTATCCTCTAGACACTTTGGAAAATAAAAATTTTATACAGGCTTCATGGGTTTTATCCGTGGTCAGAGCTAAAGGGTTGTTTGGAAAGCTCCTGTTGGGAAAAGTTCTGCTTTTTTTTAGTTTAAAATTATTTTTATTTTTATGCAACAGTCTTTATTTTTATGCAACAGTCTTTATTTTTATGCAACAGTCTTTATTTTTATGCAACAGTCTTTATTTTTATGCAACAGTCTTTATTTTTATGCAACAGTCTTTATTTTTATGCAACAGTCTTTATTTTTATGCAACAGTCTTTATTTTTATGCAACAGTCTTTATTTTTATGCAACAGTCTTTATTTTTATGCAACAGTCTTTATTTTTATGCAACAGTCTTTATTTTTATGCAACAGTCTTTATTTTTATGCAACAGTCTTTATTTTTATGCAACAGTCTTTATTTTTATGCAACAGTCTTTATTTTTATGCAACAGTCTTTATTTTTATGCAACAGTCTTTATTTTTATGCAACAGTCTTTATTTTTATGCAACAGTCTTTATTTTTATGCAACAGTCTTTATTTTTATGCAACAGTCTTTATTTTTATGCAACAGTCTTTATTTTTATGCAACAGTCTTTATTTTTATGCAACAGTCTTTATTTTTATGCAACAATTTTTATTTTTATTTTTACTTTTATTTGTATTTTTTTATTTTATTGATTTTATTAATGTTATTAACGTTATTAATTTTATTGTTATTATTCTATTTCTATTTTATTTTAAANTTATTTGTATTTTTATTTTTTATTAATTTTATTGATTGTATTAATGTTATTAATGTTATTAACGTTATTAATTTTATTGTTATTATTCTATTTCTATTTTATTTTTAAATTGTTATTATTTTAGTTTGGTTTTTTTTATTGTAAAGTCCTTAAAGGAGGTGTTGCTTTCCCCAGAAAATCTTTACCAAAAGACATTTACTGCACATTTCTATTTGCAGACATGCCCTGAACCTTTTATATATTAAACTAAAAGCTGTAGCACACTCAGGTGTTTAATTCCTGACTAGAAACCTTGCAGCTGGATGTGCTGTAGCCCCTAATTTACAGTTTTTTCCCTTTTTGCAGCAAGGACAGTGGAGAGCACAGTGACCTGACCCGAATTCCCGTCCCAGCCCAGCTGTTCCGCTGGAGCTCCCCTGAAATAATCCTGCAGAAACCTGGCACGGTCAAATCCGATGTTTACAGCTTCTGTGCTGTGCTGCAGGAGGCCCTGACAGGTGAGTGCACAGCTTTGGGCTGGGGTGCTTCAACTGAAAGAACAAACCAGGCAAAAAACCCAAATATTAATGACAATAACAAAAATTATTGGGATTATTCCTGTAAAAAAAATTATTCCTGTAAAATGTGATCAGAAAACTTCAAATTGTGTGGCTAAGGGATGAAATTAATGGGAGATATTGGAGAAATAAAGTGTTTTTCTGCTGTTTATTTTTCTTCTTCTTACCAGCACAGCAAAACATTCAATTAAATCTTCCAGTGTTCAAAACAAGCTTGTGCAGCTTTTATGTTTTTGATTTCTGTGATAACTTAGAGATAAGTTAATGTTACTCAATTATTGTGATGTTTTGTAGCTGTTATTACAGACCATGTCTGTTCTGCATTCACTTGGACTATTCTGACAGTGAAATGGGATAAACAATTACCCTAAAAATTAATCCCAATGAAGAATCCAGAGCAGGGCTGTTTGCAGTGTCACTCTCCTCTAGATATTTCTGTCACTCCCTTGAAAGCTTCCACTGTTGGAATAAGACAGGGAGGAGATGCCAGTGCTTGTTTTTAGTTGTAAAATAGGGAATGGACAGGGAATCATATTTTTTTTTATTTTATTACATTTTATTTTATCACTTTTTAAAAGATTTTATTACATCAGGGAATGATGTAATTTTTAAAAACTTAACATTAATGTACAGCTGGTGACATAAAGTCTGTACCTGTGTCTTGCAGAGAGCCCTCCCTGGAAAGGTGTGGAAGACTCAGCTGTGAAGCAGCTCATCCTTTCAGGGGAGCAGCTGGAAGCAGATGTCAGGCTCCCCCTGCTCTATTATGATGTTGTCAAGTCAGGGCTGGAACCCAAACAGAGGAACCGCTCCATGAAGCTTCAGGATATTCAATATATCCTGAAAAATGACCTAAAGGTGATTTCCAGCTTTCTAATTTTGATGGATATGCTGTGCCCCTTCAGATTCTGCTTAAATCTAGAGGAAGTGATCCAGCACTCAGTGTTCTGAACCCCCTCAGAAGAGCAGGCAGAGACACAGAACTGACAAACACAATTGTATTTTATTAATTTGTTTTGTTTTGTTTTTGTTTTGCAGGACTTGGTTAAGTCTGAAAGTGGCCACGCTGGTGGAATACCCAAAGCACAGAGATCTGCTGTTCTTGCAGATGTGAACATCTGCTGGGCATCAGCTTTCAGCTTCCAGAAGAGAACAGTGGAACTCCAGGAAAAAGAGATAAGCAAGGCTGGTGAGTTTCTTGGAGCAAGATGTCCTTCATGTGTTCCTCAGTCCACAAAGTGAGTCTGACAGAAATCATTGAAATGGGAGCACTCACAGATTTTATGATGTAGGTTGAAAATAGAAAAGGCTTTAGATTTTAGCTGCCTCTTAATGCAGACTCAGGACTCTGAATCTCTTTTGTTCAGGCACAGTTTTCAGCAGAAGTGTCAAATTCTGCTTATGGAATTTCTAAATTTCTAAATTTCCAAAATTCACTCCTCAATGTGCAAAAGCAGCAGGGCTGTCGGATTTCTGGAGAAATGATTTAATGTTTCCAATTGAATTTTTCAGGTGGCTTTTCTGCCCCCAAGGACTCTGTTTTCCCCAGGGAGAGCAGTGCTGTGGTGGTGCAGGAGGCAGCAGCCAGTGCAGAGCTCCCTGTGCAGGACAGAAGTCTCAGTGTCTCCTCTGAACTCCAGACAGGAGCTTCTCCCTCCAGTGAGAGTGATGTGGATGAGAGCCTGTGCAGCTTTGAAATGAATGAAATCCTGGCCAGTTATCCAGAAGGTGCCCAAGAGTTCCTGGAAGGAGGACCTGGGTCAGGCCAGGCTCTGAAGGATGCAGAGAGGCAGCAGAAGGAAGAGCAGAGCCAGTGGGAGGGTGAGGAGGAAGGGGAATCCTCAGGGTCCAGCACCAGGTTCACTGGAGAGGAGGAGGAGGAGGAAGAAGAGGAGGAGGAAGAAGAGGAGGAAAGGATGAGAGAAGCCTCTGGGCTGTCCCAGGTGAGAGGAGATGCTGGCAGGAGGCTGAGCAGCCCCTCCCAGAGCGAGCAGCACATCAGCAAATGCGTCCTGAACCTCAAGATCATGCAGAGCATGCTGCAGCAGGCTGGGGATTCCCTGAGCAGGACAGAGGAGGAACTGGACAGGCTGAAGGCCATGGCAAAGCAGAAGAAGCTGCTCCAGGAGGTCAGGATGAATCTGCTTCCTAAGGAAAGTTCTCAAGGAAGGCACTGGGATGGCTGTGATGCTGCTTCCCAAAACACCCATAAGGCTTTTTCTGGAGTTGATATTTTTTTACACAAGGCTGTGGCTCCACCATCCAGGGACTACATTCCACCTCCAGTAACGTGTCAGGCACCAGGCAGAGACAGCTTCCAGGCTGTTCCCAAGACAGCCAAGGAAAGAGAGGCAACTCAAAATGAGAAATGGAAGAACAAAATTGCAGCCACCCATCGTGATCCGGGCTGCAGCGTGGGCAAAGGGCTGGATGATGAAGGGAGCCTAAACCAGGAGGTAAAGTGTTGAGCAGGGCCTGGTTATCATTTCTGATAACCATTTTCTGATTTTCTTAGCAGGCAAAGAGATGCAGGGATGGGTGGTGTCCAAAAGGAGGGATGAATCTGTCCTTCAAAATGTGCATTATATTCAGGAATGAAGACAGCTCAGCAGTGCTGTTGTATTCTTTCCTCTTTCTCTCCAGTCCTCCCAGGATAATACTGATCCAGTGGCTCAGGGTGGGGTTAAAATCCAAATCCTGCACTGAAATGGAGATGGGAATCTCAGGGAAAAGGCCAGTGGATAAATATTTTTGTTTGTGTTGAGGCCTAAGCTGTTATTGGGAAGGGCTTCTGGATCACTTGAATTATTAAATACATGGACCAAAGAGAAAGAGAGAAATTCAAGTGCATCTCTCCTGTCAGGATAATCTTGAGTCATTCAGGTCCACTCATCCCCCTGGAAGCTGCATGTTTTGATTGCCTGCCTGCACTAGAAACCTGCTCTAAATCCAGGGCAGAGTTTTTGTTGGAGTTGTCATCCTTTCTCTTGAGCAAAGCAGCTAAAATAAAACTCAGGGATTAAAGTTTGTGCTGTCCTGTTCTGAGGCTACGTCACAGCCAGCTCAGGCAGTAATTAGCAGAATGCCCAGTGTGTGCTGAATCATGGCTTGTTGGACTCTTTTCAGCATTTCCTCCCACACATGTCTGCAAGATGCCAGAAAAAGTTCAACTTGCAGTGCCAGAGAGGAGCTGATTCACATCCTGCAGCAAGGAGGGAAGAGGAGAAGTGGTGAGTTTTGATCTTATTCATGGAAGAGTTAATTCTGACAGATTCATCTGGAGAGAGACACTGTCAGAGGAGGCACATCAGGATCAAGGCTGGCATTAAATGTTCCTCAGGAAGGCAAAAGCCATCTGTGCAGAGAGGAGCCTGCTGTGAGTCATTGTCAGCTGCAGAGCTGCTGTGACAGGGCACTTTGTGTTAAAGAGTACTGTTAAAAATGATTCCACATGCCTCTGGGATGGAGGTCAGTGGTCCAAAATGTACCAAAATGCCTAAGCAGAGCAATCTGGAGAGATATTAATGAAGGTGGTTCTCCTCTCTGGGCACAGCCTCCTTCAATTCCCAGCAGAAATACTTTTTAATGTCATCTCTTTGTGTTTTTTTAAGCAGGAATGGAAAGCACATGTTGGAATTACCTGGCAAAACTTATGCAGATTCATGTTGGAAAGAGGGGGACAGACACTTCTTTCAATGTTTGGTCAAATCAGGAAAACTGCTGCAGTTTTAAAATTAATCCATGATCCATTTGGATCAGAAAGACCTGTTGGTAAAGATTAGAACAGAAATATTTCATGGTCAGTGAAGGTCAGGGAGTGAACTCTGGTGGGAGAATCATTGATGTCCAGGTCTGAAATTGTGATCACCTCAATAAAACAATCCCCACATCACCCATGGTGTGTTTTTGGAGCTGCAGCATCTGAAGGCAGCTGACAGCTCTGAGGTGCAGAGTGGAGTGTACAGCTTGTCTGGTTAATCTAGAAGAGACCTAAATAATTGTCTGTGCTTTCCAAGCTCCTGGCAGCTCAATCTGCTGGTTCTGCTGGGTTGTTAAAAGGCTGAGAGCACACGTGCTCTAATTAATGTTAAAACAACTTGGAGCCTTTTCCTGGCTGGGGAATACTTGACACAATATGCTCGGGCTCTAAAATAGTTTGTGCATTTTATAATCATTTGTTGCAGGTGCCATTCAAAACCAAGGGTGGAATTGTGCAGCAAAAAAAGCAGTGAGAAGAGGAAGGTGGTGCAGTCAGGATGGAGGAGTGAGTAAATCAGTGTTAAATCAGTGTTAAATCAATGTTAAATCAGTGTTAAATCAGTGTTAACTCAGCATTAATATCAGAAGTCTTGCTAGTGCAGTGCATTAAACTCAGCACACGAGGGAAGGTCTCTGCTTTAATTGCTGAAGCTCTGTGAGGTTGTTCTTGGGTGGAATCCAAGTGAGTGGGATCCTGTGTCTTGCACATTCTGGTCATAAAACAATCCCAGGCACGTTGAGGTGGTTTGGTTTCTGGAGCTGAAGGGATTTGCAGCCTGCTTTTGGACAGTGTGTGGATCCAGGAGGGGCAGGGATGGCAGTGCCCAGTGGATGGCAGCACGGGCATGGATAATAGAGAATCAAACCAACAAAACCTCTTCCTGCAGAGACTTGTCCGTGTCAATTTGTGCAGGTTTTAAGCTTTTTATTTAAAACAAAAGGAAGTGTTTAGCTTTTTTCATTACAAAGGCTGTGGTGCTGCCAGCTCTAACCTTAGCATTTTCAAGTCTGCAGGCACAGTGAAACACAGGGGATGCTTTAAGGCCCAGATTCTGTGGTGTGAAGTGGTAATTTTGTTCTTTTTGTGTAGCTGAAGTCAAGCAGATGGCCAGAAGAGTGGCCTCAGGTCAGCTGGGGCTCGGCTGTCCCTACCCTGCCAGTGAATGCACGTCTGAAAGTGAGGCAGAAAGTGTCAAGGAAACCCCCCAGGAGGTCCCTGCTAGAGCCCCAAAAAGTCAGGAGCAGCAGAGGTGTGGGTGGCAGCCAGGTGAGCCCTGGGACCTGGGCAGTGAGGACAGAACTGACTCTGGGGAGAGTGACCTGGAGCCTGCACCCAGGACTTCCACAGGTGAGGCTGAGAAATAAAATGCTCTGTTCTCTTTTTGTCTCCTTCCATTTCCAATCAGATTTCAGCTTCTGAGATTTCTTTTTTTACAAGAATTGTCCATTTTATCTTGCAGAGTTTTGCCCTCCTCTTTTTGTCTCCTTCCATTTCCAATCAGATTTCAGCTTCTGAGATTTCTTTTTTTACAAGAATTGTCCATTTTATCTTGCAGAGTTTTGCCCTCAGAGCAAGTCAGTCACTCCTTGGTGGGCATAAATAGAGATAAGATGAATATTAGGTGTTAATAGGTGGAGGGAATGAGCTTGGAGACCTTCATCATCACTGATTATTATTATCAGCATGAGAAACCCAAAGCTTTCAGACCCTTGAGAGTGCTGTCACACTTTTATTGCTTCCAGTCTCACCACACAGCTGCTTTTTCTGCAGCAGCTCAGTGGGTAAAGCTTTTGAAAAAGTTCTGGACAAAGGAACAGGGCAAGGTTCCCCTGCTTAGATTAATTAACGAGGTGAGCACTTAAATGTCATTATTTCTCCGTGTTCCTGGCAGACAATTAGTGTCACTGTCTGCTCTCATTGATATTCCAGCAGTGCCTCAGATCACTCACATATTTTTTATTTATTTTTATTTTTGCTTAATAATTTTGTTCCATTCTGACATCCTAGGGAGGAGCTGCCAGTCCCCAGCACCAGATGAGCAAGCAGAGTCTGGAATATCCATTCCTAAGAGTTCAGTCCTTCCTCAGCAAGCTGAGAATCTCTCTAGAGTATGTACAGAAATCCAGGGAATTTAGTGGCAGCTGCTTGTCCGTGGAAAAGTTTAGCCTGGTGTTGCACCCTGAGCTGGTCTGAGTAACAATTCCCCTTTTCCTCCTTCTTTTTTATTTTTTTTTTTTTGTTATTCTGTTTTATAAACCACCAAGGTAATGCAAGGAGCAGGAGGTGGGTTGAAAATCAGTGAACAATTAAATAGAATTTCAGAATTTCAGTGTTTTTTGTTGGCTGAAATATGTATTTTTTTTATTAATAGAGAGTGGGATCATCTCAGGTGATGATGTCTTTCACAGGGACATTCAAGGGGATTACATTGTTCCCTTAATTCACCTCCTGATGTGACTGAAGAATTCTTCACTCCTGATTATTTCCTTCCTCCTGCTCTTGAGGGAAGGTCAGAACCAGAGGTAAAAATAACATTTTTTGGACATAAGTTACACAACATGTGGTTTAATTGTGCTCCCATTTGATTTGAAGAGAGCTGTGGAAAATGGGATATTTTTTTTCCCGTTATTATTGTTTTCTTTCAAAATAGTACCTGCAAATAAAGATTTAGGTAAGAGTAAGTAAATTAATCTTCATTAATTTCTGGAAGATGCAAAACTTTTCTATTTTACTGCTAAATCCAGTCTGGGCTGTTTGTTGAGGAGCTCCTGAAAAGTTTCTCTCTCCACTCCCATTACTGGGAACATCATCCTGGGAGGATTCTCCTGTCCTTTGCAGCTGCTCTGTCAAAAATTGAATTAACTTCTCTTTTTTCACTTTTCAGACCTCAAATGTTGAGGGCAAAGCAGAAGATGCTCGTGCAGGATTTTTACAGAAATTACCTGCAGATGCAGCATCAGGAATTCAGGCTCCAGGTAAATGTCCTTCTTCTTGAAGCACTTCTGAGTCAGGCACATGGAGTTGTTGCATTGATATTTTTGCCAGCAGCTCTCCTGTCACAAGGCTGGACCTCCATTCTTCAGGCTCAATAGATCTCTTATTCCTCTTATTCCAAAATTATTATTTTTGGGAGAGTTCAGGACACTTAGGGTTTTGGTTTGGGCATTGCAGTGCCTGAAATAATTTCAGATGCAGTGTTTATGTACTTGCTGTGTTTCAGTTAAAAAGCCAAAACAAAAACTTGTTTGAAACCTTTTTATTTTTACCCTGGGGCAAAGTTTAATCTTTTTATGCAACTTGCTGTGGTGCTGGAAACTGAATTAGAGTTGTATTTACACATTAATATTCTCATTGCTGGGAGGATCTTGGGCTTAAAACCAGTGAGAGCTGACAGAGTGCGTGTGCAGAATAATGGAAGAATCATTGTTTCCTTACTCTGTTGTCTCTTTTAGCTCAGATTTGTAAATGTTGTGATATTCCCCAGTGCTTCAGTGCCTGTCTGGCAGCTGTGCCATGTTTATGAAAATGCATCTTTAAAACACATTTGTCTCTCGATAACAACAAAGGTCACAAGAACTCAGACAAAAAAGGAAAAAAAAAATTTGATAAAGTCACAATTTCCTGTTCAATGAGTTGGGTTGTTTTCTTTTGTGCTTGCAAAAGCCAGTAACAGGGAACATTTGTTATTTGTATTCAGGAGGAAAAATACTATTCTGCAGCACAGCACCACAGAGCAGTGGCAGTAACAAGCTGGGAGTGAATCACCTGAGCCAAATGCCTGGAGCCAGGTAGAGAAACTCGATTTTCCTTGTTCCTTCAGGCATAAATTAGCTTTTAAAGTGTGCTCTCTTCATTAATTCCGCTTATATATCTAATATTCAAATAAGATGCCAGTGGTGGTTTTTAATGATTATCTACATAGCTCTGCTCTTTGCTAAGAAAATACAAAAAGGGATTTTCACAGGTCTCAGGGGGTTTTGTCTTTTGCAGAGTTTAGTGGGGGTTTTTTTGCCTTAATGAGGGAGCTAAAATAGAAAAAAAAAAATCCATGTACATATCACAATTCCTTTTCCTCTGATAAACCAGAGCCTGAAACAGAGCAAAGATAATTCAAATTAAGGCTTCAGTCATCTGCTTTAATTTTGTTGTGCTTTGGTTGTGGAGCTGAAGTGCCATGAAGATCCTGCCTTTCCCAATCCCATGGGATCAGCCCAGCAATGTTCCCTGCATCTTGCCTGGGGGTAACATCAGATTTGGCAGCCTCTGAAATCTTGGAGGTTTGGCTGTCTCCTCTGAAAAACAGGAGGGTTTTTTTTTTATCCTGTAAATTTTATATTTTACCAGCATGGGGAGAAGTTGGCTGTGACTGTCAGGGCTCCTGAGTTCCCTGGGCCAAGGGGAGCCACCAGCAGTGGAAATCACTTGGCTTTAGGAATAAAAGAATGGTTTTGGTTGCTCCCTTCACTTAGGCAGCAGGACAGAGGGGATGTTGCTCTCTGAGCATCTGCCTAATCCTCTTTCACCTCGAGTGGTTTGTCACAATCTGAGACAGATCAAGGGATGATGAAACAATGGAGTGGTGTGTATTCCTAGGTTTTGACTTCTTTTATTTAATTTTATTAATTTCACCTAATTTCACTTAATTTTATTAATTTCACTTTTGTTCTGAAGCTGCAAATGCTGCTTAGAAGTTTTAACAAATCCTTAATCTGTTAAAAATGACATTTTTCTCCTACCAGACTCCACCTTCTACGGTTTTAAGCTAAAAGTGTTTATGAACTGTAGTCTACCTCAGTGCTTAAACTTCCTGAGAGAAAGGAAACCAAATCCTTCTATTTCCATAATTTTCTGAGGGTGAATGTGACCTTTCCTCCCTCATTTCAGTGTGGATGCAGCACGAGAAGCAATGCTGTGGGAGCCACAGGAAGAATGCCAAGAAAAAGATGTGTAAGAGCCACATTTTATAGCAAAACTCCAGCAAATTGGCCATTAACTACAAAATTTTGTCAAGGGAGATGGGACAGAGCAAGAGAAACCTCCCCAGAGTATTGGGAGAGTATTTTCCTGTGAAAAGTTGTGAGATTGGTGTAAAAGAGTTGTCCTTAGTTGGAAATATTTTCATATTCAGAAGTAATTAACTTGGTGTTCATCTGGGTGTGCTTCTTCCCTTTAAAGTGTGAGGATTCCTGGTTTCTTCTCTCTCCATATGGCTGGGGGAAATAAAATCACTTTAAAGAGCAAATCGTTCGTGTGGAGCCAAATAAATTTTATTACAGAAATAGTCCTCTGATTTTCAGGGGAAAAAAAATTAGCAGAGTATGTTTGTGATTCAGCTAATGAGGTTAATTTATATTTACAGCTAATGGAGATTTGCATAAAATTACTGATTTACAGGAGGTGTCTGTTCTCTCCATGGCATTTGAGGATGGTGGAATCCAGGGTGTATCTCCCCAAAATTTGATCAATTTGGATTTCATTTTTTTCGTGTGCAGATATCCCCAGCAGTCTCAGTTTATCAGAGTCATTCTTTTAAATGCTCCCAAGGCCTACATAATCTTAATTAATGGCTCATTAATTTTTCTTAACCCTTGAGGTTTTCCCTTGCCTTTGGGGAATTTTTTCTACCTTTTGGTTCACATTTGGAGTTCCTGCCCTTTGTGGAAGCAGCTTCCTGAGCTGGTTTTATAGGAGGATTATTTAAGACATCCTGGAAAGGAAGGGGAAGCAAATAATTAACCTTTTCTGCCTCTGCAACTTTCCTGAGGATGGTGATTTTGGGCCTCCCAAGATTCCTGTGGGAAATTTCAAAGGGACCATCTCCCTCCATTCCAGTGAACGAGATAAGACTGCACGAAATTAAAATTTCAAGACGCTGAAAATAGCAGGATCTGGTGATTCACAGGTGCAGGCAGTGGCTATTCTAACTGTCAGAACATCTCTCAATAATTCAGATCAGTGGCAGATATTCAGGATTTGTCCAGCATCCCCTGTGAGCAGAACTTCCAGAGGGGTGTGGAGTGTAGAACACCTCGGCTGAGCCACGCTCCCACCAGTGTCAGCACCCCCCTGGGCTCAGGTAATGCAGGGAGGGGGGAAAAGAGGATTCACAGGGAATTATTCCTCCTCTCTGTGCCAGCCAGACCTTTCTGCCAGGATTTTTTGATGTGAAAACCATCAAGGTGAATCGTGGAATCTCCATGGTGCAGAAATGTCAGGCTTGCACTGGAAATGCTGTTGTTCCTGTTGTTGGAAATCTCACTGTCCAAAGACACAGAATTAAAGGAGAATTTACAGGGACAAAGCTGAAAAAGTTGCTGCCTGAAAGTTCTCTGGAGGATATTGGCAGCCTTTATAAATCAGAAATTAAGTCATTTAAATTGGAATTGATACATGTGGATTTCAGCATTTTAAAGGCAATTTAATAAGCACTCAGTATGGTTTGAGTGTTAATAACAAGTTAAATAACATGATGAATGTTTGTTGAGCTGGAGTGCTAAAGAGTAATGAATTAACATTTGCTTTGTGCTTCATTAATTTGGTGTAACACAGTGGCTGGAATTTCTTGGTTGACAAAGTTTTGTTTGAGGTGGAACTCCTGGGTTGTCAGTTTGGTCTTTGATGGGTAGAGTTTCTTGTGCAGGTGCCTGTTCCCTTTAAACTTTTTTCTGCTTCTGTTGAGATGTGCTAAAGATACAAAAATTCCAAAAATAATTCTCCAGCTTTGCTGTCTTTTCTTTTTTTTTTTTACCCTGTGTTTTTTTTTTTTTTTTAATTCTAGTGGAAAAATTTCCATTAGCCTTTGAGAAATACAAGCAGTGCCGTGAATTTTCTTCAGATTCTTCCTTTTGTGGCTCTCAAGAGACCTCCTCCACCGTGTTCAAGACTTTCACCACAGCCTGTGAAGGGGAGAGGAGCATGGAAATTCCAATGGTGGCTCCAAGAGTTTACCCATTTGGACTGAAAGAGCCTGTAAGTCAGAAAATAACTTATGCCAGGAGTTTCTTTAAATATTCTTTTAATGTTCCTTAAAAACACTTTTGACAATACTTTTCCTAAAAAGAAATGCAAGCAGAGAAATGCTGGCAGGTCTTTGTGAGTGTTCTGGAGTCGTGGCTCTGTTGATGAAGTGGCAAAAGTCGTGACTGATTTCAAGGCACTGATTGCACAAGGAATTGGGTTCCTCCTGCTGGGAATGCTGGCCCCTCTCCAAGCGGCCTCCATCCCTGCCTGCCTGCAGGGAATTACTGCCATTGCTGCTTCCCAGCCCTCGGAGCCTTGGAGTGCGGAATGGACTCGGCAAAAGGGAAATCCCGGACCTAACTCCAGCCAGAGTCCGGAATGGACTCGGCAAAAGGGAAAACCCGGACCTAACTCCAGCCAGAGTCCGGAATGGACTCGGCAAAAGGGAAATCCCGGATCTAACTCCGGCCAGAGTCCGGAATGGATTCGGCAAAAGGGAAATCCTGGACCTACCTCCAGCCAGAGTCCGGAATGGACTCGGCAAAAAGCAAAAACCCGGGCTGGATTCTGGCCGGAGTCCGGAATGGACTTGGCAAAAAGTGAAAACTCAGACCGGATTCCAGCTGGAGTCCGGAATGAATTCGGCAAAAGGGAAAACCCGGACCTACTTCTGGCCAGAGTCCGGAATGGACTCAGCAAAAGGGAAATCCCGGACCTCATTCTGGCCAGAGTCCGGAATTGATTCAGCAAAAAGTGAAAACCCGGGCTGGATTCTGGCCAGAGTCCGGAATACACTTGGCAAAAAGCAGAAACTTGGACCGGATTCCAGCCGGAGTCCGGAATGGACTCGGCAAAAGGGAAAATCCGGACCTCATTCTGGCCAGAGTCCGGAATGGACTCAGCAAAAGGGAAATCCCGGACCTCATTCTGGCCAGAGTCCGGAATGGACTCAGCAAAAGGGAAATCCCGGACCTCATTCTGGCCAGAGTCCGGAATGGACTCAGCAAAAGGGAAATCCCGGACCTCATTCTGGCCAGAGTCCGGAATGGACTCAGCAAAAGGGAAATCCCGGACCTCATTCTGGCCAGAGTCCGGAATGGATTCAGCAAAAAGCAAAAACCCAGGCTGGATTCTGGCAGGAGTCCGGAATGGACTCGGCAAAAGGGAAAACCTGGACCGGATTCTGGCCAGAGTCTGGAATGGATTCAGCAAAATGGAAAATTTGGACCGGATTCTGGCCAGAGTCTGGAATGGATTCAGCAAAATGGAAAATTTGGACCGGATTCTGGCCAGAGTCTGGAATGGATTCAGCAAAATGGAAAATTTGGACCGGATTCTGGCCAGAGTCTGGAATGGACTTGGCCAAAAGTGAAAACCGGGACCAGATTTTGGCCGGAGTCTGGAATGGACTCGGCAAAAGGGAAAATCCGGACCTCATTCTGGCCAGAGTCCGGAATGGATTCAGCAAAAAGCAAAACCCCAGGCTGGATTCTGGCAGGAGTCTGGAATGGACTTGGCAAAAAGCGAAAACTCGGACCAGATTCCAGCCGGAGTCTGGAATGGACTCGGCAAAAGGGAAAACCTGGACCGGATTATGGCCAGAGTCTGGAATGGATTCAGCAAAATGGAAAATTTGGACCGGATTCTGGCCAGAGTCTGGAATGGANGAGTCCAGAATGGACTCGGCAAAAGGGAAAATCCGGACCTCATTCTGGCCAGAGTCCGGAATGGATTCAGCAAAAAGCAAAAACCCAGGCTGGATTCTGGCAGGAGTCCGGAATGGACTCGGCAAAAGGGAAAACCTGGACCGGATTCTGGCCAGAGTCTGGAATGGATTCGGCAAAATGGAAAATTCGGACCGGATTCTGGCCAGAGTCCATAAGAGCCTCAGCAAAAGGGAAAACCCAGACTGGATTCCGGCTGAGTCTGGAATGGACTCAACAAGACGTGGGTTGAACGAGCCCTTTGACCAGGGGCTTGTCCTTTCTCTGCACATTAAATGTGCCCAGTCTTTTCAGCTTTGTTCTGTCAAAACCCCTCCCTTTGGAGCAGAGTTTCCAAGGTCATGGCAGCAATTTCCACTGATCCTTTTGGCTCTGAAGGTGTCCTGAGCCTCAGCATTATCTCAAATTGTCTTTGCAGATGGCTTTGTATAAAACAGTTGCCTTTTCACCTTTTTGATTATTTCCACTGCTGGGGTTGTGGTTCAGAGCTGGAATCGGAGTTTGCTCAGGCACGGCAGCAGCGAGTGCTCATTGTGCAGCTGACCTGACACAGGCAGGTCTGTGTCGTGCTGCTCCAGTGCCAGAACACTTGGAATTCATTAAATTCATTTACAGGGCAGAGTTGCCCTGAGTGGCTCTGCTGATGCTGTCACTTCTTGTCCAAAATCTTAATGTAGAATTAAGTGCATATTGCCACTTTGAGGGCAGTGGGGATTCGCCTCTGGTTACAAATTCTTAATTTTGGGTGGCTCTTCTGATGAACAGATGTGCCTGGCTTTAATAATGAAAGATCCCAAGCAGAGAATGGGAACTGAAGAAATCTTGGAAGTGTCCACTTAGAAAATTCCCATCCAATTCTTTGTTCAGAGTGCTGAAATAAAGATTATATAGCTGATGGTATCTCACAGCTAAAATATGACTGCATAGCAATCTAAGCAAAAGTTTTGATACAGCAGTCTTACTCTATTTTCATATTCTGAACGGATTGAAAAGCTTAGTTTAAAATTTAATGGTCAGCTCAGGCTTTAGTTGAAGGTTCTACCTCATTTTGGATTTAGAATGTTGAAGGGGAGGATTGAAGATCAGCAGTTTTTCATTTTACCTTCTTGTATTTAATTCTATTTGATCTCACTCAGGTTGGGTTGCCACCAGTTGCTTCATCCCTGAAGAACACCAGGCAGGCACCTGGTAAGTCTTTTATTCCAGCCCCAGCCAACATAAATTGTTCAATAAACAGAGAAATGGATGTGAAAGGAAATTCAGCAGTCTATTAATTATTTTTCCTTTTTTTCCCCATCTTTTTTTGCTCCTGGATGTCTTTTTTTAGAAGGATAAATAGCTAAGCACTCAACCATGTACTGCTGTGCTAATTAGGTTATGGATTTTGTGTTTGCACCTGCAGACTAAGAACTCTGACCTCTAAATCAACCTCTGTTTGAAGTGTAAATATTACTGGCCTCAGATTTCTGATACAGCATTGAGAGATGAATGTGCAAGTCTGGCTCGAAATGATTTTTCCATTATGGAATTATTTAGGGAAATTTGATAAAATATGAATGAGCCAGGCTTGTGCAGGGTGTTTAATGAAATATGTAAGCAAGATGCTATCAGAGTGTAAGCCTATGTTACAGTTATTAAGGATTAATCACTGCTAATTAACTAGAATTTTTTTTCCTCTGCCTCAGCACTCTCAGAGGCATCTCCCCCCTCCATTGATGAGCTGCCTCCACCAGCCCAAGAGCTGCTGGATGAAATTGGTAAGAGGCACTTCACCCCAAACTGTGGGAGGCTTTCCAGCTGTGCTCAGTCAGGATTTCTCCCAAACCATTCACTGCCAAAATACACTGGAGTTTCCAAATTAGTTGCAGTCAATTATGAGGAAGATCAAGAGCTTAAATGATCAACAGCTTAAATAACTGGCAGTTCTTGAAGCCTCTGCATTTCTCTGAGTGGTTTCCTTGCTGCTGCTGACAGCACACTGAGTGCAGGTGGAGTTTAACACAGAGAGGAATTTGGTGTACACTGAATTTTTCAAAGGTGTCCTGGAGCAATTTGTGTTCCTCATTAGAGGAGGCAGCTGCACCCCCCAGGTGTCTGTGCAGAGCTCTGTGATTTACATTTCTTCTTGTGTTCACACACATCTCCAATCAGAAAGTGTAAAAACTGTGTGTGTTTTCACTGGGAGGGTGTTGGAGAAGAGCTTGCTTTGCTTACCCATCATTAAGCTCTTCCTAAATTAACACCAGACATTGGGGTAATTAAAATGTCTGTCCTGACCTTATTTCCTCATTCACCAAAACAAGAACCTGTGGAGATTGGCATAATCAGTGATGCCATTAATGATGGTCAGGGGCAGTTTGTAGGTTAAAATAATTATAAAAGATATAATTAAAATAAATAAAATAAATATTATATTATATTATAGTATAATATATTATATTATACTATAATATATTATAGTATATTTAATAATAATAATAATAATAATATTAATAATAATAATATATATATATATATAAAATAATTATAAATCATGTACAGGTTTTCCTCTAGGGTTGGATGGATAAACTTATGTGGTACTTCAGTGTATAGTCAGCCTAGATCAATATGAAAATAATGCTGTTTTTAACAGAACACTTGAAGCAGCAAGATTCCATCACTTCAGACTTGGAAGGGATGGGATTGCAAGACTCCGGAGTGCAAGTGAATGGTTGGTTGCTAACAGTCCCAAAGTAGAGATTAAAAATAGAAAATTCCTTTTGCCTTGCTGCAAAGTGCCTCTGAGTCCTCGTCACTGGGTGTTCAGCTGTAACAATAAACTGCAATTTTTAGCTTGGTGCCCCCCCAGTGTTTGCTGCCTTTCCCTGTGTGTTCCCTCCAAAGTCCACGGGGAGCTGCTGTGGGAGGTTTGCAGGTCTAACCAGGAGAATTAATTTTCTGCTTTTATTATGCCACTGTAGCTTGTGCTGTGTTCAAACACAGGTGACAACACCCACAGGAGCAGAGGTGGTGGGCAGGTGATGCCAAATCCATTGAAGTTTCCATTCTGGAAGGGTGATTCAGTTCAGAAAGTGGCCAGTGCACCCTACCTGTTAATGTTCCTAATTCTCCAGCATGAAATAATGCCTCTGATTTCACAGAGAAAGAAAATAGCTTCCACTGGGGTAATGAATATTGTATTTCCTGCTCTGTTACAAAGACAGCAGAGTGGTGAATCTTTGTGCTGCTGCAAATGCAAATGGTGCTAAGTGGGAATCATTTTTAGATGTACAACAAGTCGTGTCAGAGGAGCAGAAAACCTAAATGTTTATAGGCTGTGCTTTTTTTTCCCTTTAGTGAGTCACAAAGTGAGCAGCAGTAAAAAAAAAAAGAAGCAGACAAAAAAAGGCAAAAAAAAAAGGCAGAACATAAGTCTGTAAAAAGCTAAATAACACAGTCACTTGAGAATGATGCTGGCACATGTTTGGTTATCCTACAGCTTTGTTAAATCTTTTCCTGAGGGATGGAAGTTCATTGGAGCTTCTTGTTTTTAGGGGGAGAGGACTGCAGCAGGCTATTGCTGGCTGCTCAATCACTGTGGTTTTCTTGTATTTGCATAAAGCACAGCTATTTCAGTCTCCCATTTTTGGTGGCAGCCTCGTGCTTCCTGCTTATCACAGCCCAGCAGAAGGGGCTGAAATATTCCCCATTAGCCTAAACCTAAGTTGAAGCCCATCACCACGAATTTCCAGATCAGAAAATTCACCTTCCCAGCCCCAATGTTCCTGGAGCTGTAGGGTCTTTCTCAACCCTAAGCCCAACCCTAATCTTGATTTCTGTGGGGAGCAGAAGTTGCTAATAAATCTTTGAGGGGAAATCACTGGATTTTGATAAATAGGCAAATCAAGCTGACATCCTCAGGTTTCCCTTGGATTTCTCTCCCATATCTGGGATTGGAAGAGGAAAGATTAAAGATTCATTTCCACATGCATTTTTCATTTCAGTGGGAAACAAAATGTTGAGTCCTGTGAATCTGGAAATGTGTTGGAGTGAAATATTTATCTGGGCCTTGCTGCTGGCCACCTTTGACTGCAGATAATGGGAATTTGTTCATCTGGTAGAAAATCAGGCCTGACTGGGGAAAGACTGATTGAGAAGTGGGCAACTGGAAATTTTCCTAGTGCAGCAAAGAAAACAACATTTTAATGTCTTTATTTATCTTCCTTTGATACTAAAATCTTGCTGTTTATGTGAATAGCTCTTGATCAAGTTAAAATGGAAAACAGAGAGGCAGGAAAAGAATCTGAGAGAAATGAGAAGACAAATCAGAGTTTATGGACTAAGGAGTCATTTAATCTAGCAGAGGATACAGAAAGGTATGAAAAAGGATGGGAAGGCATGTTTGGCTTTGAGCTACAAAGAAACCTAATTTTAACAAGATTCAATGTTTACAGAAAACTTTAAATACCAAATATTTTATTTGGAAATTTGCAGCATGAACCTTGTCACCATCACTTTGAAATCTTGTATTTAACAGGGCTCACTCCAGTCTCGATGATATTTTGGAAAGAATGCTCCATGCAGTTCCTGGAGATGAGGAGATCCAAGAACAACCTCAGGGACCCACTCTTGGGTGAGCTGATAATTTATATTTGCGTTTGAGGGTTTATTTTGTGTGCTGTGTACAGATGTGTGGAGGACTTTTCAGAAAATGGGCTGTGACTCCTTAGGGAGTGGAGTGTCAGAGAACTTGCCTGGAGGCATGAATGTGAACTCTCCTACTAAATTGAGAGGGAAAAGAGTGTTTTGTTAATACAGCTTCATGTAGGTGGAAAGCAAATACTTCAACAGCCCTGAAAGGCAATGCTTGGTCTTCACAGAAATCAGAGATAATTTGACAGAATGGGGGAATTTTTTGAGACAGAGTAAATGTGCATTTAGAGAACAGAGTCATGAATGCTCTTTATAATGAAGAGTTTGTGAAAATGGTTGTGCTTTCATAGCAGTATATTAGGAAATTTGAAGAACATGGCAGAAATAATTTAAACATCATTTTAAGGAAAATAGTCATATCCCAAATAACTGTTTTTCCTCTTGGAACTAAAGATCAGAGCTCAGTAACTCTGAACAACTCCACAGTGAGTGCTCATAAGTCACCCCTAACTTCTGTCTCATTAAGGAACTTGAGACATTCTCATGTTTGGCATCAGAATTTTCTGTTCCATCCTGTTAAAAAAAAAAAATGAGGATGATACACAAAACTCTGTCATTCAAGGGCTGCCAGCCTGCAGGATCCAG
This sequence comes from Urocynchramus pylzowi, assembly GCA_013397555.1. Lineage (NCBI taxonomy): Eukaryota > Metazoa > Chordata > Aves > Passeriformes > Fringillidae > Urocynchramus > Urocynchramus pylzowi. Next base: position 28,514 of record VZRH01003873.1, read on the forward strand.
AAGATGCTGGAAGGAAGCATGGAGCAGAGGAGAGAGGAGCCTGGGCTGGAGGCAGAGCACCAGGAAGCTGTGCAGGGACTTCAGCAGGTGCCCTTTGTCTGTAGAGCTGCTGGATGCACCCAAAGTTTGAAATATCCCAAATCTCTGGTTACTTTTGGAAATATTGATGGTAATTTTAAAATGTAGAAGCCTGGGGGTGACATCAGTGTGCTTGTTATTGCATTACAATAACAAATTGTTACAGCATTAGCAGCTGTGCCCCTGTTTTCTGTCAGAGCTCCACAGTTGAGCTGGGATTGGGCTTCAGGAATGGAAATCAGGATTGGTTTCTGATTTTCTGATCACCACAAGGGTCCTGGGTGATGCACCAGAAGCAGCAGAACTGGGACTGGGTTCTGATTCCAAATGTGGCTGAATGAATCAAGCAGAGGAACCTGTAGCACTTGATTCAGTTGCTGTCTCTTATGGCTTTCATGTTTTGAGCTGAATTTCCCTGTTTTTTAGATGAGATCAAGGATCAGAAATCCCACCCCCAGCAGCAGCTGGCTCCAGCTCCACACAGGTGAGACTCTGTGAGTTAAACTGGAATTGTGGTAAAAATTTGTTTGTGGCATGAGCTGCATTCCTGTTTTCCATGAAAAAGAGGCACTATGAAACCCCATTCCCTTCATCTTGTACTTGATATAAGAAAAAATAACTTCATAACCATTTTTTCCTCCTTTTCTTTTTGTCCCCTGCAGGATAATTGTTTTGGATGAGAGCTCTCTCCATGATTAAAACACAGAGTGAATAAATTCCACACATCACCTGCTTGCTGCTGCTTGCAGTGTTTAGTCTGTGAATTACAGCCCTTTTTGGCCACATAAACACCTGTAAAGCTCAGACTTCTTTTGACAGCAGCAGCAAGTTCAGAAGGAAATCCAATGCTTTGTGTTCTGAAATGGTTTGTACTGGTTTGAAGGCATTGTTGCATGCACAGGCAGTGTCAATGTGCAGAAGTGAGCTGTTTTTTTACTGTCACATCCTCATGAAACTGCTTTTTATTCTGCACGTGCACATTTTCATAAGCTAAAGAATTCCTTGCTCTGTTGCATTATGCAGTTCTCAGATTAAAGACAAAATGATTGTAATTCTGTGGGCTGCTGGTGCTGCTCAGGCACTGAAATGTTTCCATGCTGGAGTGTTGCAGCCCATGTAGTGTCTGTTTTTCCTTGCTCATTAAATTTAACAAGGTAATTTCTTGTTTTCTCTTTACTTTGTGCTTTTGTGATCTAGTGTTGAACTGATTTGACTGATTAAAGGGATTAATTGCTGTGCAAAAAGCTAATGAGGAAAAGGCAGTGTTCTCCAGAGATTGCAAGTGCAGCAATATGTTCCTTGCCAGCATCAGACAAGAATGTGAAAAAAATGTGGTTGTTATGAAGATACCTGGTGTTTAATTCAACCACATTTTTGGTATGCCTCGTCCAAAAAAACCACCAAGATCTCTGGGTATAGTTGAGTTTTGGATGAGAATTTTGATGGGCACAGCAATTCCATATTTAACACTTCTTTGTGATAAATACTCTTCAAGGTGCAGGAGTGAAGGTTGCCCTGTTCCCTGGGCTTTGAGCTGCTTTTGCACATCTGGGAGTGTCAAGTTTTCCATCTTCATTCCTGCTTTTGCAAGGAAATGCTCCAATTCTGTACTTGTTAATTTGGTTTAACAACATTAATAAAAGTTTCCAAGATTGTTGTGCTGCCATGTGGTTTTTTCTGGCTTGGAGGTTCATTTTTGGGGTTGTTTTGTTGGGTTTTTTCTCTTGTTTTTAACGCTGCTTCCCATCATCAGACCATGATACAACCAGGTACTGATGGAGCTGCTCCAGGGAGGATGCTGCAGGGGTGGGGGAGCTTTCTGAGGCAAGATAAGAGAAAATAAAAATATTTCATGTGTTTGTGCTGTGGTGGCAGTGACAGAGCTGGAGCAGAAGTGCCTCAGGCCTAGCACAGGCCTCGCCCCAGGCTGTGACACAATTCTGTCCAAAAAAAGTTTAATATTTTCTAACCCAGGCTTGTACCAACCTGGATTCTCTGTGTGGGACTTCTGTGCTCCAGGCAGAAGGATTTTTATTCCTGGTAGGAGCTGCTGGAACAAGATGCTGCTCCCCATGGCCCTGGGGCTGTGTCACCAGCAGGGATGGAGAATGCAAAAAGTTAAATTGCAAATTTTTAGGCATCGCCTTTTGTGATTCTGTCCTTGGTGGCTTGTGACTCATAACTGAGGGTCATTCCCTCTCACTTTGGGCAGTGTTTTTGTTGGGTTTCAAGCTTGTTTAATTAAATAAAATGTAGCCAGATCCGGTGGGGCTGCAGCAGTGTGGTGGAGAGAAGCACACGAGTGTTTTCACATGTACAGAATTATCCATCAGTGGATGGATAACAACATGTGAAATCTCAGCTTCCTGCATTTCTCGTTCTATTTTATCTGTGGGACCAAATGGTGTGCAGACTGTGAACCATTTCCCTATCTTTTTTCTAATCTTAATGTGGAGAATTTTTATTTCTGTAGGTGGAGGGCCTTTCAAGTAGCCCCATAGCCTGTCTGATCTCCTTATCCGGGCCAGAACACAACAGAGATTTCAGTTTCTCAGCTGCTTGTACTTTCCCAGATTTAAGTTTAGCACAGATGTAAATCATCCTGATAACATAAAGCATGGGCACAAAAGCTGTGATTAACAGGAACAGTTAAACAGGGGCCAGTGCAAGAGACAGCAGAGGAGATCAGAGGGCCCATCTAATGCTGCTTTTCAGCTTCCCAGAGAATGAAAGCCCAATTAATTAAATTAAAACAGTGATACTGAGCTGTTCTAATTCCTCTCTGAGCCCTGTGAGCTGAGCTTTTCTGCACAGCAGGAGAGAGGGAGGCTGACACAGGGATGGCGATGGGTGTCCTGTCCCCCATACCAGGTCATGGAATCATGGAATGGTTTGGGTTGGAAAATACCATCAATATGATTTAATTCCACCCCTCTGCCACCTTCCACTAGCCCAGGTTGCTCCAACATTCCTTTGTACTGGGCTGGTTTGGGGATTTTTGTTTTAGTTTTGGTTTGAAGCAGAGAATCTCAGATGGTGGAAAAAAAAAAAACAAAACCCCAAACCCTCAGTCTCCCAGATCTCATCATCCTCCATGGCAGTGCAAATTGCTGGGGTGCCTGGCTGTGGATCACCTCATTTTGAAAGCAATTCAAGGGTTCAGGATCAGAAATCTGTAAGACTACTCTGAAGGCAGGCAGTTTTTTTAGAGATAGAGGAATTGGGTGAAACCCAGTTTCATCGACTTGCTGTCTTCAATATCACCTTGAGAAGCCTTTCCTGGGCTCCTGAATGACAGAATCTGCCTCCAAAAACAGAAGTGTGATTGCAGCTGGGGTAGATAAACGCTGGGATTGGAGATTTAAGATGAGGTGTGAAGCTGCAGAGCCTGTGGAGGTTTTTTATCTTTTATTTTATCCTTACAGGCTTTGGCATCTTTTGTTTGCTGCTGGGGGGCCTCTGCTATGCCTTGGGGCCTGTTACCACTTGTGTTTTCACCCTTGCTGGGAAATCAGTGCATTCAGACCTTTCCTTATTGCCTTAACTGTAAAAAAAGAAAATTAACTTTGTGTCTGGTTTTTTTTCCTGGCTGTCTGTAGTGATGTTTATGGCACTTGCCACGAGGGATGTGCCAGCTCTGGTGGCAGGAGGGGATGTGTTTTCTGTCAAACCCTCTATCAGCCAATAAAACAGATGAACTGCTCAGTATTTATCAGTGTTTATTAACACAGTTGGCTCTTAAACATTCCTGCTGGATTTATGCCAGATTTACAGCATCTCCCTGAACTTCACAGCAGGACCAGGCGTTGCAGGCAGGGCTTGGTCTGTCAGGGGATGGTGACAGACCATGTTCCACCTGACTCTGGGCCAAACAGTCACCTGGGATGCTGTGCACTGAGGAAAAATTACTCTTCATTTTTAATTTGGTGTTCTTGAAAGGCTCCAAGGTGAGGGGCTAGGAGGGAGGGAGTTCCTTAGGAGAGGGACATAGTGAAAATCTGCATTTTCTCCCATGATGGGATGGCTCCTCACCTGCAAGAAGACACTGTCATGTCTTTTTTTTTTCTTCTTTTTCTTTTTCTTTTTCTTTTTCTTTTTCTTTTTCTTTTTCTTTTTCTTTTTCTTTTTCTTTTTCTTTTTCTTTTTCTTTTTCTTTTTCTTTTTCTTTTTCTTTTCCTTTTTATTTTTTTCTTTTTCTTTTTCTTTTTCTTTTTTTTTTTTTTTTTCTTTTTCTTTTTCTTTTNGCTTTTTTGGCTAGTTTTGCTGTTTTGACTCTTTTGCCTGTAGAGTTGAGTTAAGCACTGTATTGCTGGTGCAGCTAAAGCCCTTGCTGAAGTAACTCTGAGTTTCTGACTAAAAGGAATTTATAATCAGTCTTACATTTTAGGCTGTCAAAACCAGTGATTTTTTTTTTTTCTTTTTTTTTTTTTTTTTGTTGGGGACCTCTCTGAGACCCCCCCCATCAGCTCCACCCAGAGCCCCTCTGTGCTGCTGTGGGTGGCACAGGCAGATCCTGGAGCTGGCACTGGTGCAGGCAGGACGTGGCAGCTGTCACACGGGGTGGGATGGTGTCACCTTGTTCCTCAGCCCCTCTGCAGCGACCTGGGGACTGGGGGCAGCTGGAGAGGTTTTCCCCATCCCCCGGGGGTGGTAACCACAGCACAGCATTCCCAGCAGGCAGCTCTGGAACTGGGCAGGGAAGGAAGGGGCAGGTTATTATTGGCAGCAAAAATCCAGCGTCACCTGGAGACTCGGCAGCTTGGACGCTGGTTGTATTTTGGGAAAGATCTCTGTCTATTCCCAGCCCAACTCTTTGTGGTTTATGGACAATAAAAGTTTCATTCTGTTTGCTTTGTGCCTTCAACGAGCAGCTTGTGATCCAACATTAAGTTGCCTGACCCCATAAAACCATGGAAGTGGAAAATGAGCTCTTGTTCGGGCTCACAGGCTGCTCCCTCCCTTTCCATCTTATTCCCCAAATCCTTGCTGCTGACACAGCAACCCCGAGCCTGTGACCACACTTCCAGATAGGATAGATGGTTCCTCCAGGATTTTTGAGCCTGTCCAGCTGTTCTCCAGCTTGGTTTGTTGGTTGGTTTGTTTGTTTGGAGCTTTCTCTCACCTGTTTGTTCATGAAGACGTAGATGATGGGGTTGTAAACCGTGGCCGTCTTGGAGAAGTAGGAGGGCAGGGATGCCAGGGCTGGCTGGATGACAATGTCCTTGTTGGTGGCTACCACCAGTGCAAAGGTGGTGTAGGGCAACCAGCAGGTGAGGAAGGCCACCACCATGGCCACCACCATGCGCGTCACCTCCCGCTCCGCCTGCTGCGTCGTGTCCGACTCCTGCTGCTGCGCCGCGGCCTGCGGGGGGTTTGGGAGAGAGGGAGAGGCCTGTCAGCAGCTTGGAACAGCATCCCACCCCTTGGGAGCCATGATGGCAGTGCCAGGAGGAGCCAGCTCCTCTGGCTGTCCCCAAAACCTGCCCTGAGGCTCTTCCTCCCGACGGAGACGCTTTGGGAGCAGAGCAGCGCGGGCTCACCTGAGCTGGGCGCACTTACCGCCCGCAGGGTCAGCAGCAGGTTGGTGTAGGAGAAGAGGATCAGGCTGAGGGGCACCACAAAGCAGGTGACAAACAAGGCCAGGATGTAGCTGCTGTTGTTGCTGCCGCCCGTGTACCAGTTGGGCCCACAGGAGGTTCTCAGGCCTGGAATAAAGGTTGGGAAAGAGCCTAAAGCAGTCAGGGCTTGGATAAGGGCTCAAGGATGGGCTCCAAAACAGCCATGCCACCTCATGTGCCCATCCCCAAGGGCCTGGAGATGAACCCCCCCACTGGGGGGTTTGGGCTGGCCAGATGCCCTTGTGATTTGTTGTGGAGTTGTGCCAGGCCCCTGCCCGGCAGGTTTGGGGTGGGTGTGTGCTGGGTGCTGGCTCCAGAGTGTCCTGTGGTGGGGAACTTCCAAAGAACAGCCTCCAGGAGAGGATTATTGGCTGAGCAAGCAGGAGGTATCAACAGGAGAGATTAACCCTTTAGACTCCAGCACAGACACTCTCCAGCTACCCCAGGCTTGAAAACAAGATGCAAGAAGACAACACAGTGGAGTCTGATGCACATCTCCCCTACCTTCAGGCACGTAGCTGCTCCAGCCCAGGAGTGGTGGGGTTGTCCAGAGCAGGGACCAGCCCCAGGTGAAGGCACAGCCGCTGGCAGCGTGCCGGTGCTGGAACCGAAAGTCTCCCAGGGGTCTGCAGACCACCAGGTACCTCTCCAAGGCCAGGATGGCCAGGGACCACAGCCCCACGATGCCTGGGGGGACAGCAGGGGTTGTGTCTCAGGAACAGGTTCAGCAGAACCTGTGCTGGGATGTGGTAGATGATGATTTAGTTCAAGTAAATATTATTTGAACAAGAAGTCAGATGGTTTTTTCTTACATCAGGGACAGCTGTGATATTTGGCCATTAAAAACTGTGATTTTGGCACTGCTTCTCTCACAGCAGGGACAAAACTGTGATATTTGGCCCTTAGAAATGAAGTTGGCAACGGGTGGCTGTGACGCCTCGTGGTTACAACAACAGAGGGTCCTAAAGGAGAGGTTTTGTGCAATTTCCAGTCCCTGGTGCACAGCCAGCCCCAGGTGTCTTGGCACAGCAGCCACCACCCATGAAATACATCCCAAACAAGGATTCCCCATGTCCCCAAGTGGCATTTCCCACTCTGCCAAGACCAAGACTGGACATGTGGTGACTTAGCACAGCCAACCATCCCCCCAACCCTTCCCTGTGCTAACCAAGAGCTGAAGGACACAAGTTCCACAACGGAAAACTGTTGACTTTAGGAGGTGAAACATCTCCAAAGCCCCTCTGCTAAACCCAAAACCATCAGCCAACACCCACCACAGGTCTGGAATTCATCTCCTTACCTGTCAGGGACACCATGAAGCCCTCCAGCTGGCAGAGCCGTTTCCCAAACACGAAGAAGCCGCTGATGTTGTTGGAGAGGCTGACGGAGCTGCCGCAGAGCGTCACCAGCAGGTTGGCCAGGGCCAGGTTCACCAGGATGTAGTTGAGGGGCGAGCGCAGCCTCTTGTGCCTGATGGACACCACGATGACCAGGCCGTTGAGCACCGAGGCCGAGGCCACCACGAGCCCCATAAGCACGGCCACCGCCAGGTACGTGGCCCGGGGGGCCAGGTGGGGCCACTGGGGGCCATCGAAAGGCCCCGGGGTGCTGCTGTTTGGGGGCTCCTGGGTGCTGTCCATGGAGCAGCAGCACCTGGGGCAGGTGAGCTCCCCCAAAAGCAGAGCCTCTTTATAGAGCAGGAAGGGCTGACGTGCCCCACAGCAGCTTGGCTTTCAAATACCTTAAGCTTTATTTTAATCTGAAGGGTTTGTCCTCCCTCCTGCTTTTATAATCAGCTCTTTATTCCCGAGGGGATAAAGAGTGACTTAAACAAAAATCTGATGGATGAACAGCACATCATTTAATTGAGTAAATATTTTTTCCTTGTGTTTTCCTGCTGGATTTTCCTGGGAGCCCGGCCTTGGCACCTGGGTCTGGACATCATTCCCTGTGCGCTGGGTTTGCTGGGCTTCAAGGCTACTAAATACATATTAAATATTAATAAATATAAATATGCATGTAGCATATATACTTAATTGGGCCATATATATCTATTTTCTCTCTCCATATATATATATAAATCCCCATATATATATATATTTATTTTTATAAATACTTACAAGTACATATATAGTATTTATAGTACATTTATAGTATTTTATGGTATTTATATAGTATATTTTTAGTATTTATATAGTACATGTACAGTATTTATGCTATACTGGGCCAAGCAGCCTCCAGTGCTCTGGTTTAAAACCATTTCTTCCCAAATCCTTGCTATTCCCCAAATCCAAAAGCTGCACCACCAGCATCAACCTATTTTTTTTTTAATTTTTATTTTTTAACCTTTTTATTTTCGGTTCTCATTATAAATATTAACAAATCTGACCAAAAGTACACAGATAGGTAATACTGAAATACAAAATTCTCTCAGGGTGCAGGTAAGGACGGTTTCTGCAGCCTTCACATGGTAGCAAAACATTGGTATCAAACATTTCACAAGGCCTGGCATGACAACCACCAACTCTGCATGCAGCTGGGACAAGGGACAGAGTGTCCACTTAGAAAAGACTGGGGTACAAAGTGAAGGAATCCACACACACGTGTCCTGCTCCACCTCAGGCATCAACCAGTTTCATAGGCTGGAAAAAAGGATGGATTGAAAGGAACTTTGCCAGAAAAGGGAGGCACAGCCAACCTGATGCTCCTGGAGCTTCCCTGGAAGCTCAGACCACAACCAGGTTTTAAGGTGCTGGACCAAAAAGGATTAATGGGAACATCTGACTTGACAGGCTGCCAGCATTCAAATAAAATCCATGCATATCTGCAGGATGCATTACAAATATTGAGTTATTTAAAAAACCCCTATGAATGTTGGTTTTTTTTTTTAATCTCCCCTCCCCCCATATCAAACGAGGTGTAACAAGATGTGACAGGATCGTCACTTGGAAAAGTAAACGTAGGTTTCTAGAGATTCCATTGCTTCCCAAGAGAAAAAAAAATAGAAATTGGCAATATGTGCACAGGGCTTGGAAGCTGAGGGTAACTGAGACTCGTGGGGAAAAAGCAGCTCTTCCTAAGAAATCATTGTTTAAAGGCTTCCAAACATTTTGGGAATGGTGCAGCATTTCCTAGAAAGCTTTAGCTTATCCCACTGGATGTCTGGTGGGATGATGATGAAGAGACCAGCCAAGGTGGATCACAGAGGATGATATCTGGGATTATTATAATATTAATATATTATTACTGTGCTATATTAATATTACTGTGCCATACACAGAAATTTATTTGGTTTGGATGCTGTTGGAGGCAGAAAATGAATCAACCCCACGGCCACGCTGAACTACAAACACAATTCCAGCTTAGCTCCAAGGCTCAGCATCTTCATTATTTAATGGATGGATTGGAATGGGATGAAAAAGGGCAAAATGATGGAAAAATTCAGCCTGAAAGCTGGCTTTGCTGGAAAAACAGCTGTGCTGCTGCATGGCATGGTTTCATTAGGAGAGAAGCTGCTTCCTGGGAAGCAGGAACAGCCAGGCTGTTCCAGGGAGCTTTTTCCTTTTGCTTCCCAAATGTGAAGCTGCCTGATCCCAGGAGGAAAAGCGTGGTCTGCACAGCTCTGCTGCCTGCACCTGAGTTACTGGAGAGGACGAGCACAACATTCCTGGAAGGAAAGCAAACGCTCTTTCCAGGTTTACCAGGGACACAATCATTCCAACGGAGGAGCTTTAAATGCAAAAAAGACTGTTTAGGCCCAAACCACAGAGACTGACAAACCACCAGAGATATGGCACAAGCTGCCTCGAGGAGACAGTTCTGGGTGTTGTGTGTTTTTAGGGACGCCTTTTGCCGATGCCGGACACACGGACGCGGACGGACGCATTCATTTTTGCCACTGACTTGCAAGGCAGCGAGAAGGTAACTGAGTAGAGCCAGGATTTGGGAGAGGAGCCAGACTGCAGTGCATGCAGGGGTGCACACCTGTGTGAGTGTGAGTGTGAGTGTGCACGTGCATGCTCGAGAGTGGGGCTGTGAGTGTGGCAGGGCGCAAAGAGGCGTTCTGGAAAAGCCTTGGGAGCCGGGAGCGGCCGCCAGAGCAAACCACCGGTGCCTTCTTCCCTGGGAAAGGCTTCCCTGCAGCCAGGCCCTGCTGGGGGGGTCCTGCTGTCCTGGCTGTCCCGGGATCCCCCCTGTCCAAAGCTGGGAGGAGCCCAAGGGCTGTGGAGCTGTGGCCCCGTGGGGCTCAGTCGCTGAGGACGGCGCCCGGCAGCTCGTTGGTCAGCGTGTGCCAGCGCTCGATTTTCTTGTCCTTGTTCTTCAGGCAGTCGAACCAGTGCTTCAGCCGCTCCCCTTTGGCGTTAATTCCTAACACGACTCCGCCTTGGGAGGGAGACAGAGAGAGGGAGAGCTGTGGGGGGAGCATCAGCTCTGCAAGGGATGCTGAGAGATGCAGAGGGACACCGGGGGATGCTGGAGGGAGCCAGGTGAATCAGCATCCTCCCAGCATCCAACCTGGTGTGAAATTCAGTCCAAATTCCCCATTCCCTCATGGCTGTGGTCTGGGACCTGTCCCAGGCAGTGCCCCAGCCCCAGGCAGTGCCCCTGTCCCTTGTGCCAAGGGCTCACTGCAATCACAGGGGCTGTCGGAGGTACCACGCACTTGTTAGTGATAAATCACAGTGACCAGCAACAAAATCACAAGCAGCCCAGACATCCAACAGAGATAAATGAAACCTCCCTGTTAAACATGTTTTGCACTCAGAGGAAAACATCTGAAAACAGAAGGGGAGAGGCAGATGCATTTTCTCCCTGCTTGGATGCTCTGTGAGAGGCTCAGGTGCAGGAGAGGGATAAAAGCAGAACCAAAACCCAGCAAGAATGAATGTGGGCATGGAGAACAAACCAGGAGGGTGGAGGAGTGCAGGAGAAATAAGAGGCACAGACAGCAAAGATAAATAAAAGAGGCCAAGGAGACCTTCTGGAGTGTGCTACTCACCTATGAAATCGTTGGATTTCCCAATGTCATAGTCCCACACAGTGACTTCCAAGGTCTTCTTTGCCAGGTCACCGTGCTTTATCTCATAGAAAAACTCCTGTGGAGGAGCAGAGGCAGAGTCAGGATGAAACAGGGGCTGGGGCTGCCCATCCTCCTCCTCAGGCTTTGCTGCCCACGGGGAACCCAACCCCAATCCCTCACACAGTGACTAAGGTGGTGATCTTTTATCTTTTAAGTCTGAGGTTGACAAAAGCCCCTCGTATAGAACCACACCCACCTCATTGAACTCGGGGTTCAGCGTTTTCTTCTTCACCGCTGTCTTGTGCTTGGATTTCTTGTCCTCGTCTGGTTTCAAGTAACTGCAACGAGAGCAAAGGGGGTCCCAGTGAGGAGGGCAGGAGGCCACGGGTGGGGGCATCTCCAAAACAGCCAGGACCAGCTCCTGAGCTCAGGACCAGCTTCTGAGCAGAGCCAGGGTGAGGTGGGTGGCTGAGCCCCCTGAACCTCCAGATCCTCCTCCCCTGCCCAAATGCTGGGGCCAGCTGGGAGGAGGTAGCTTTTCCCCTCCTTAGAACCAAACCAGCTGCTGGCTGCAATCAGAGAGCACTGAACATCCCATCTCCAGTCCCTAGGGGACACTGGCACTGCACACATGCTCTCCAAACCCAGCACTCCCAGCCCAGGACCTGTCCAGACTCAGGATTGTGACTGGTCTGCTCATGCAGAGTCTCTCCAGGAGACAGGAACCACATGCAATGTGGAAAAGGGAGCAGGAGCGAGCAGCTTTACAGTGTTCCCTGCAGATATTCTGCAGCACAGCACCAGAGCTGGACAGCAAACAAGATTAAAGTGTCATCAGGCAGAGAGGGGACCTGAAATGTGGGCCAGGCCAAAGTCAATCCATCGTGGGTTTGTGCTGGTGCTGCGCCTTTAAACATCAGTTCTGCTTCCTTGCTACACGTTCCAGATCTTGCTCATAATTAAAAAATTAGGGCTTGTACTGAGAAGCATCACTTTCCTATCTGCTCTGATCCCAGCTCTGCAGATGCAATCTCCTGTGGATGGCACAGGGGACACCCAAAACTGGCTGGGTGCAATGGCAATTGTGTTGCTCAGGGACTGAACCTCCCATGGGCATCTAAAAAAGCAAGAGGGGATTTTTATACAAATCCCTCCACTCCTAAAAAACAATTAAATAAGAAGGTGAAAGTGTGCTGCTGCTGAACTCCATTCCTGGGTCTCTCAGGTGAGGTTTCTCCCAGTAGAAGACCTTAACAAATACCATCCTTACCATCATCTAAGGCAGATTTGTTTCTGCCTTAACAAATACCATCCCTGAAAGTGCCTAAATTTGAGTCAGCACAGTGGGGACAAGGAGGTAGGACAGGCACAGGGCCCTTCCTCACCATGGCCACCCCTTCTTTGCAGGGAGTGAATTTGAGAAATGCCATCCCCCAAAAAACCAGGAGCTGTGGTGAGGCAGGGCCAGACCCGTGGGGACAGCCCCACACCACCAAGTCCTGTGCCCACCTCACCTGGAAGCTCTGCCAAACAATCGCCAGGGAATAACGCTCCAGGCAGAGGCAAGCTGCTGCCTGACGGCCTCATTTGCATCTCCTAATGAGAGCAATTAATTCCCCGCCGCGGGGAGCTGCGGGAGGGGACAGCAGGGCTGCGGTGGCCGCGGGTGACACTCACATTTTGACGTAGGGGTCGGAGTAGCCGTTGGCATCCATGGCGGCCAGGTGGGCACAGCGCATGATGCCCACCTGCAGGCCCTGCTTCTGCGAGCTGTACTTGAGGGAGATGAGGATCCTGCCACGCTCCTCCAGCGACTTGTCCTCTGTTTTATCTATCTGGGGAGGGAATGCACCCAGTCTGGGGGCTGTACCGGGGTACAGCCACAGCCAGACACCTCCCCAGCCAAGGGATGCTCTTTCCCACATCCCTGATTATGTCTGAGAGGCCAAACAGCTCCAGGTTCCCACGTGCCACAGGGAGAAGCTGCTGTACCTGTGACTCCGAGGTGGGACGAGGCTCTGAACCCCCTTCACTCACCGGCAGCTGCTTCTCCAGGCAGATGTTGAAGTTTTTGGTCTGGTTGGGTTTCAGTTTCTTCAGCGGGATGCGCGTCTCGCCGATGAACTCGTTGTGGCGGAACTTGTCCTCGTCACACACCGAGATCCTGCAACAGCACGGGCTGAGCGGGGACACTGGGGACAGGGTGACCCTTCCCCAGGCCATGGACAGGGCACCTCCTCTGCAGGCAGCTGGAAAACAGCTGGAATGCAGCGGGAATGGAATCGGCACAGCCCGGCCGGGGCAGCTCAGGGTGTGAGTCTCGGTGCCTAAACACACATCCCAGCCCAGGCACTGATGGAAAAGCAAGCTGGAGCCTCAACCATCCTAATGACTCTTCCATTAAAACATCAGAGTCATCAGTGACTAAAGCAAAATCATTCAGAGTTGCTGGAGCTGCATTTTGCCCAGCCATGGAGGCTCTTCCTCATCCCTCCCTTGGACTGTGCGGCTGGGAGCAGCCTGCTTCCCATACAGCTCCTTCCCTCCTTCCCAAGGAGCTCAGGCACTGCTGGGAGCATGGCAGCTCCCAGGGTGACCCTGGCTGGGACACAGAGCAGGTCTGCCACCTCCTGTCCCACCAAACAGACAAGGCTAGGAATGATTTCCACACCCAGAGCATGGGAAGCATCACACCTTAGGCAGGTGAAGCATCACACCTTAGGCAGGTGAAGCTCTCCCAGCCCTGCTGGGATCCTGGGGTGCATCCCAGTGATGTGGTGCTGAGCCCAGGCTGTTTTCTATGAAAAAGCTACCAAAGCCTTTCCCTGAGCTGGCAGCTAATGAGTCATTCCTCTGCTGCTTCTGACAAAGGAGCAAAGTTAGTGCTTGCAGGGAGCCTCTGCTTGCTCAGAGCAGCTCCTGAAATCCCAGAGGGCCAGAAGTGTGCCTTGAGGGACCAGCAGTGCTGGTAATGGGGCAAGCCAGCCCCATCCAAAGGGAGTGTCCTGCATCCCCACTGGAGCCATGCAGGGACTGGCTGGGCTCCCTGCCCATGAAGGAAAGGCATTTCTTTTCCCTTCCCTTACATCCTTTCTCCTTTTTTTTTTTT
>VZRH01003873.1:42393-99837 GCA_013397555.1 Urocynchramus pylzowi
TTTTTAATGTTTGCACAGTGTCTTCTCATCTTTTGGGTACCTGATTGTTTTCTTTTTCACCCAGTCCCTTTGGTGCCCATCTCCCCACAGGTGGCACTTCTGTCCCCAGGGACCACAGGGGAAGGGGGGGAGTAATTACAGATAAATAATGCCCTGTGATCCCACCTGAGGGTAAATAATTCCACACCACACTTCTGGCCTGCTTAGCATCTGGGTGATTATCCATGGATGGGTTATCCATGGATGATTTATCTATAGATGATTTATCTGTGGATGCTTTAGTGCCTTATCCAAGGATGGTTTGACCACCCTCATGCTCACAAATGAACAACATGGAAGCAAGGAAGCCATGGGGATGTCTCAGTGCCACAGCACAAGGATCATCAGGGCTGGGGAGCAGCACAGAAAAGGGGTTTGGGGAAAAAAAAAAAGGCACGAGCAGGAAAACAGGGAATGCTGCTCTCCAGAAAACTGTGGCTGGATGCAGCGTTACTATAGATACCCACGGAAAAAACCACCCCACCACAACAGTAAAATCCTCAAAGAGAATCTCAAATGCAGGCACAATATTTCCCATTTCCTCTCCTCTTTCTTGTAAAGAACAAAACCAACAAAGGAGCAGCAGCAGCAGCTCCAGAGCCAGCACTGCACTTGCCAGGCATGTGGAACCCTGTCCCTCTGGGCAGAGCTGGGGGGGCCAGGAGGGGACAGGAGGGGACATGGCCTCACAGGGGGCTGGCAGCCCAGGATCTGTGTGCACACACAGCAGTTGAGGAGTGGTGCTGGCTCCTGGGCACTCAGGGAGACAGGGTTTGGGATGGTTTACCTCTTAATGTGAGTGACAATTCTGACCATGTCCAGGGACACCCCAGAAGCACAGCAAGATCCCAGACACAATGTCCTGCTTGCTGTGAAGGCTCAGGAGCCTCAGGATGAGCAAAAAAAAAATTTTTTTTTCCACATTTTCCAGGAAGGAAACGTGGAAAATGCCAGTGGTGGTGGCAGGGAGAGCATCTCCAGTGTCACATGGGGAGAGAACCCACTGGGCCCTGTTTCAGTGCCTTCAGAGACATGGGAAGGCCCTTGGGAAGTGTATTTTGGCACATCTGCAGGGTCTGGGAACTGTCCCTGCCCTGAGCAGCACAGTGGAGCTGGAGACACCTCCAGTCCCTCCCAGCCCCGTTTTCCCTGTGGCACATCTGGTCCCCACATTTTGTGCCCATCTGTGTGTGGTGCCCAGAGGGGGTTCTGTGTCAGCTCTCCCAGTGCCTCAGGCTCAGCCCCCAGTCCCAGTTCCTCTTCCCAGCTGCAGTTCATCCCCACTGGAATGGGATTTCCAGCACTGGCCCATCAGTGAAGGCAGTGAGCTTTGAGTGAGATGAGCAGGAAGCTCCAGCCCCATCCCTCCCTTTGGAAAAAGGCATAATGCAATCACACCAGCTTGGATTTTATTAGGAGAAATCCATGTGGTGGGATTTTTATGCCTTGGGTTAGAAAATCAGCCCCATGACAAACAGCATGAGATGCCTCTGGCAGCCTCGTTCCCCTTCCATCCCCAGCCTGGAACCGGAGCTTCACCCCTTTCTCATCTCTCCTTATTAATCCCAGTCCCTCCAGCCTGGTGTCTCATTTGATACCCTCACTGTGAGGTCCTGATCTTTACATTAAGAGCTGTGAAAAGCACCTTGGAAGGAAACTAAGCAGCAAATGAACAATCACTGCTCATTAAACTTCTCCTCCCTCCTACTCAGCCCGGGCTCCTGGGTTCCAGCCCTGACTCACTGAGCAGCTCCAGCAGCTGACTCATGGCTTCTGCTCCCTCACACGGGTTCCTCGGCCTCTTTCCTGGTGTGGAAAGGGGGAATGGGGGTCAGCAAGGGCCCTTTTCCACAAAACCACACAGAGCAGAGCCTGAGATCATCCCCTGTATTTAAGATCCCTTATCGCACCAAGGGAGGCTCTCCGTGAGGAGCAGGTGATGCTGGCTTGGTTTAAGGACAGGCAACACCAGGCAAGGAGACAAAATAACACCTTGGGGGAGGCCAGTTCTCCAGAAAACAAAAGGAGGGTTCCATCATGGGCTCCATCACAGAATGCCTCCAAATCTGAGCACAGAAACCACAGCAGAAATGAGTTGTAATTACAAGTGCACCTGCAATTCCAAGCAAACCTCATTCATCCGGAGTAAAGCAATTTGGGACCCCAAACCTTTAAGTGGCTGCACTCTGCTTATTAGTCCTGATCAAATACTATTTTCTGAATAATACATTTAATGAGTCATGATGTTTGTCAAACACATGATTAAACAAAGAATTCCTGGCATTCGTGGGCTAGCTGAGTACCCCATGAATAATGCATCACCTCGCCAATATATCTGGATTTGAATAATTGTATCCAATATCTGGCCAGCTCGGGTATTTATTATGAATGCAATTTATTTATTGTATATTACATGTATTATTTAAATGGAGGAGATTGTATTCTGTCTGTTCCAGTTTCCCCTGCAGCAATTCTCTGCCTCCCCCTGACATTGTAGCCTGTGGTGGGAATGGGGGTCCAGGGTGGGATTTCCCCCCTGGTGCTGGCAGGGATCTGTCCCCAATCCCATCCATCTGTGCACTCCAGAGTGTTTTGCATGGCTCTGAACCTGCCTTTTCCCAGGCTGGTGGGTGGTTTCATCCCTGCTAAGCCTTGGGCTACACTCAGGGATATTTAATTCAATGAATGGATGAGACCTTTCAAGATCCTCCCACCTGCTGCACTCCATGAAATCCCAAATATCTGCTGCTTTTTGAGGGGGTTGGTTCATTAACAAAATCCTGCTCGCCAGAGCAATTAGCTGGGCTGCCTTCACCTCTCCTTCACCTCGGGGAGGCGAGCCCTGCTGGCTCCTGGGGTCTGTGACAGCAAAGTCACTCCAGCACTTTGGACAAGGCCACGCAGGGATGAGGGAGAACCTGTCTGGCCATGATATGGGGTTGGGGGGCTTGGGCAGGAGGGGATCCAACACCCAGCTCTCTGGGATGTCCTGACAAATGCCACTTGTCCCCTCCAGAAAGGCTGCAGGCACTGGCAGAGTGCCCCACGCCAGCTCCACCCCAGCAATCCATGCTGGACACGTCCCACCAGGCGGGCAGGGAAGATTTCTGGGTGCTTTTCCAGCTTCCCTGACACATCTCCAGGCTGCAGGGAGGCGAAGGCTGGCGGCAGCTTTGATCTCTGCCTTTATTTTCACATTAAAGAGACTTTGGAATTGCATTCCCTGCCCAGCTCAGCACCAGGGAGGCTCCCAGGGAATGGTCACCGCCCAGACCCACGGGAGCATCACTGATGCGCTTTCAAGCAGCACCAGCTGCCTGGCAGGAGCCTCTCCTGATTAGCACAGGGAAAACCAGAGTCCTCCTGGCTTTGAAGTTGGCTTTTCCTCATAGAAAAGGAGATATTTTGAGGAGAAGATGGATGGGTGAAGCAAAGCACCCAAGGCAGGACAGTGCACGGAGATGTTTCCTGCGGGAAGCGGCACTGGGAGAGTGAAGGGCCAGCTCAGAGCAGAGAAACAGCTCCAGCCACACCAAAACACTGACAGATGGCCCGTATACATGGGATATTGGGAAGAAATCCTTCCCTGTGAGGGTAGGGAGGCCCTGGCACAGGGTGCCCAGAGAAGCTGTGGCTGCCCCTGGATCCCTGGAAGTGTCCAAGGCCAAAATGGACAGAGCTTGGAGCAATCTGGGATAGTGGGAGGTGTCCCTGCCCGAGGGAGTTGATCTTTAAAGTCCATCCAGCCCCATTGTCCTGCAGAACTGAGGGGTCCCAGGTGGGGTAGAGGGGTCCATGCAGAGTTTTGAGCTTTGGGGAGGGCACAAGGAGCTCCACAACACCCAGGCTGGCAGACAGGAATGGGCTGGGGCAGAGCGGGATTTCTGTGGGGAAAAAAGGCAAATCCAGCCCCTCACATCTTTTGGTGCATCCCCCATACCCCAGCTCCCTGCTGCCTCCAGGATAAACATCCCTTCCCAAGGGAGAAGCAGCTCCCAGAGCCCTGAAAGAGTGGGGGTCGAGCCCTGCTGCTCCCTGTCGCCTTCCAGCAAACAACTCGGCCAACATCTCCTTACAAACCCATTTCCACGCTTGAGGAGGCTGCAAACTTCAAAGCCTGCAGTGAAAAAATACCCACCAATAATAACAACAAACTGGAGGCTTCCCAGCCCCACCAGCCTGCAGCACTTCCAGCATGACTAATGTTTTCCAAGTGAAATAATAATCCACGGTGCTGAATTTCCCATCACCCTGCACACAACAGGTGGGCTCTGCCCTGCTTCACCTCTGAGCAGGACCTTTCACCAAGCAGCTTTGAGCTCTTGCCATGAGGAAAATCACAAACTCCCAGGGCACCTGCAAATGAGGAGGGCGGGATTCCAGCCACGGAGCTGGCAAAGCCCTGAGTCCTTGGAGAAGGATGGAAAATCCTTTCTTTGCCAGTGGATTTTACAGCAAATCCTGCAGCACGGCCCCAGATCAGCGTGGTGATGGAGCAGCCGGTGCTGCCCACAATTCCTGCCCTCATCCAGGTGGGACAGAGGCCAAAACATGAAAAATCTTTGCATTCCCAGGTGTCTGCTCCCTGCAGAGCATATTCCAAGCTCTGCCCACCTCCACCCTCACACAACCTCTCTCAGCTCCTGGGAGATGCTGAATGCACAGACTGAACCAACAAAATAAAATAATAAAAGAAGGACTGATATTCTTTGTTTAGTTGGACAGTAATTCACAGGTGCCTCCAGCTTTCTAACAAAAAGCTCAGCTCTGAAAGGGGCCCAGAACTTCCCTGAGGAGATTTTCTCAGCAAGACACGACCGCAAAACCTCAACATGTGCTTGTGAGAGCTGGGCACGAAGAGGTTAAACCCAAACCACACCACCTGTGCAGGCAGGAGCCAGCCAGAGAGTTCTGAAGTAAATAATGCAGCAGGAACAGGCTCCTCACAGGTTCCCCCAGCCCTGTGAATCAGGTGTCAGTGGCTCTGGGGGTGATGGATGCGTGAGGGCCTGCACACCAACTCTGCTGGGGATAACTCTGCCCTGCTCTGCTGGGAGCAGCTCCAGGACCCTCCTGTGGGGCTGAGCGTGGGGGTCCCTGTGTGAAATTGTCACTGGGGCGGGGAGGGACAGCTGGCAGAGGGCAGAGGGGGAAGGGAGCCGTGTCCCCCCGGGATCGGGCCCTACCGCAGCGTCTTGCGGATCATGTCCTCGTCGGTGATGCCGTAGTAGGTGAGGGTCTCGTTCCACGTGGGGTTCAGGGTGTTGCGCAGCGTTTTGGTTCTCAGCTTGTTTGCCTGGAAAAGCAGAGGAGATGGGGGTCAGTGGGATTGGTTATTTGGGCAGGAGAGGAGGCCCAGTTTGGAGATGAAGGGGCAATGAGTGCTGTCACTCTTCGGGCCCAGTGCTGGAACCCTCAGTGGGGTGGCCCAAACCCACCCCAAACCTGAGGGGCAGGTGTCACAGCAGGTGGGCCCCTGGCTGGGTAATAAGTTCCCTAGACACTATGTATTTACAGAATGTTGACTATTTTCTTTATTAAGAAACCCATTGCTCTTTTATATCGTAGTTTGTTACAGGTGGAATTGATTGGTCTTGTAATTAAAACACCATCAGCATTGGCTAATTAATAAACTACCCTTTGATAAACAAATCTCTGTAACACATTCTACATGTTCACAATACTAGGTGTAGCAAGTTAAGATAAGAATTTTTTCTTATTCTTTTCTCTGATCTCCTCCCAGACTTTTCCCAGAATGATGCCTGGGAAAGGTGTTTCTCTCTGTGGCCAGAGAGCTGCTGCCACAGGCAGGGACACAGCAACTCACTCATTTCCAAACCATCCCAACCCCTCATCCTGCATCCTGGAAACAGCCAGCAAAATGGGAACCTTGGCAGAGCACGGGCTGGGTTTTCATTTAAGCAGTAGGAGAGAGCAAGGGAAGGGAAAAAAATCCTTTCTGGATGAAATAAAAAATGCAGATTTGCTGTTCTGGCTGTTTGTTTGCACTCCTGCTCCCAGCACAGCTCTTGATCCTGTCTGACTCCAAACAACTTCCTTGACAGGTGTTTTGTCAGCACCAGCAGCTCCTTCCAGCAGCTCTGCTGAGTGAGAGGATGGGGACAGCAGGACTTGTGTCCCCTGCATGGATGGAACATCCTGGCACACAGCCACTCCCCAGCTCAGGGGACATGGATCTCTTTACTCCCTGAGCTCTCCTCACTTCTGGGAAGAGCAGAAAAAGAAAGGCTGAGGCTGCAGACTGGGCTCTTCCACCAGGCTCCCAGCCTGGCACCGCCTGGCAGAACAGCAATTTTCCCTCTAATTAGGTGTCAGACAACTCAATCCCTGCCTCAGCTGCTGCTGGGCATAAGAAACTCTCAGCACATCAATACCTCCAAGTTTTGTGGATCTTTATGGGAAGCTGCATTCCCCACCTTGGGTTCACGAGCCCTGAGGGACAAGGACAGCAGGAAGGTGCCCCAATGGCACCCACAGCCTGCTCAGATCTGCAGGTACCAGATCCCAATCCCTGGGAAGGAAAGTGGGTTTAGCCAAGGGGGTGACATGCTGAACATCACCCAGCTGCTAAAGCTGTCCTGGGAAGGGACACGAGTGAGATCAGAGGAGCTGAGCTCTTTTTCTCCCATCTGGAATGACTCAGGAGTCAGCAACCAGCTCTGCATGGGGAATGAATCCAGCCCTGCTTCCCACACCCACAGGTGCCTGAGAGCCCAAATCTGAGACAGAAACACCTGAGGGACTCAGGGACTGTCCTGCTGCTGGAACAACTAGCCCAGGACAAATCCCCAATCCCTCCAGAGCTGCTACCCTCTCCCAGGGCAGATCTGGGCAGTGCTGTTTGGAGCAAAGCACAGAGATGGTCCAGAGGGGCAAGCAGAGGGTCCCCCCATGGCTTGTGGATCTGCAGCTCCTGTGTTCCCTCCCCTCCTGCCTCCACCAGCTCCAGCAGAAATGCTAATCAATGGATTTGCAAAACATGGAAATGACTGATAATATTGCTGATGAAAGCGCTTCTGGCTCTGTTTGCAGCAGAAACTCAGAATGTGGTTAAAAACTCCCTCTGCCACCCTGAACATTAGGAATTAATCCAATTGAACTGTAACAAGTAAATACACCTTCCCCCCCCCCAAAAAAAAAAAGTCTTTCCTTTCACGTGGAATAAGAGTGCAATTAATATTCCTAACACACACATTGAGCATTTAAATTCCACATCGCCGTCACTTACACCGAGCTCTCACCACACATCAATATCTTTAATTACTCTTCTCTCCAGCAAGTGCTGAACCTAAGGAGATGGAAATATTTCCCTTATGATTATGATTTTGCATTTTTCACTCTGTTTTATTATGATCTGAGGGGTTTTAAATGCAAAAGAATAAGGGCGGAAAAAAAAAAGGAAATTAAAAGGGTCCGATTTGTTTATAGCTGAGGTTGTTCCACTCGGTGCTTCCCGGGGGCTCCTGGAATGCAGCATTCCCATGCTGGGCTCTCAAGGTAAGGAATGAGGGCTGGCACCTGGCTGCCAGCCAGTGGTTTCCCAGAAAAGGCATTTTCCATCCCTGTAAGGATGGATTCAACCCCAGTTCTTACCTCCTGCTCTCTCTGAGCACCTTTCACCCAAGAAATTCAAGGTCTGGGTGCAGCAGCCCACAGCCCCTGGGTGAGAAGCTTCTCCCAGGCCTGATTTCCAAGGAGAAGCTGCAGCCCCAGGAAAGGAAGGAGAAGGGAAAATGTTTCTCACCTTACTGGCTCCGGGGAGCAAGTGCAACTTGACATAAGGATCAGCCAAACCATTGTGGTCCATTGGCTTCAGGCCCTGGAGAGGGAACAGCAAAAAGCAGGAATCAGGGTGACAGAGGGATGCTGGGCAGGCAGGGTGGCCTCACTGAGCCCATCCTGTTTCCCTGGGGTCCATGGAGCAACTGTGGCTTCCCCAGGACTGGGGAAGGAGGGGAGAGTGGGTTCTGCAGGATCCAGGCTCAGCATTCCAACCTGTGCCTTCCAGGAAGGGCTGTGGGAAGCTCCTCACCTGCACGTGGCACCATCCACCCCTCCCTCCCAGCAGCCAGCTCTGCCATCCTCATCACAATTAATTTGGGGGTGAAGCAAATCAGTGCAGTGATTTCCCAGGTTTGAAATTACAGGGTTCTGTCATTTCATAATTGCTTCTGAGCAAACACACACCTCTGCTGTTGTGGTGCCACTTCCAGAGGGTGTGATAGCACCTACCTACTCCCAGTTGTTAAGGAAGAACAGCTCCAGGCCAGTGGGAGGCTGGTGCCAGCCAGATGCTGTGGTGTTCACAGAGAAATCTGGGCTTGCAGGAGCACCAATCCAAGGAAACACTTGCTGTGGCCATTCCTGATGGATTTTCTACAAAACCCTCACAGCTCTTAAAAGATGATGTGGATCAGGTTTGTTATAGGGATGGCCTGCTTTGGGCAGAGGGAGGGCACAAGCTGTGCCTCTGTTCCTCTTCTAAACCCCCTGAAAATTATCCAGGAGTGATGCACAAACCCAGCTCAGAGCCACAGCTGCACAGACTGCATGGGAAAAAAACTCCACTGGGCGGAGAAGCAAGTCAGGAGGGTGAAAAATGGAGCCTAATTTTCACCATTCCTAAGCAGAAATGAGAATGGCTCCATCATGGAAGTCCTTGGATTATTTCCAGCCTGGCTGTGGGATCCCTGCAGGAATTATTGCTGGGCTGGCTGAAGGCAATGCTGTGCCTGGATCAGAGCAGGGCTTCTCTGCAGAGGTACCCATCCAATCCTGGCTCCAGCCTGGGCATGGAACAGGGCTGGGGGATGCTGAAGAGTCCTCACACCCTTTTTGTGAGGAGCAGAGTGCCTGGACAATGAGTGTCTGCAGCTGCCAGGGATCCAGTGGCAGGGAAGCATTTGTATGGACTGCTGGTGGAATGGCTGCGTGCAGAAGGAATGCAATCATCCAGGATTTGGGCAAATCAAGCAGGGAAATGCTGGGGAAACCATTTCTATGCCTCACAGGTAGGGAATAACTCACCCAGCCTGACCCACAGCACCACAGGACCCTCTCTGAGCTGCACAGTTTTGTCCAGGATGCTCCTGACCTTGGGAGTGTCTCTGACTTGGAGCAAGGGCTCTGCTACAGAGACAAACATGCAGCCCTGGGGCAAGGGAGGCCAAATGGTGCCAGCAAAGAGGATTTTGCTTCTACAGCAAAGCCAGAAGGATAAAAATATCAGCAGTGAATGGAGGTGAATCTGCTTTAAGTGCAGCCTCTGGGGTGATGTCTCTGGTCCAGCAGATGATGAGGATGGGGCAGACAGGGCAGGAAGGGCTGGGCTCTCCCCAGACTCTGGAGGGAATTGCCTGCACAATCCACTTGTGCTCTCCCTGGTCAGAGGTGCCCAACCTGCCCGGGCTGCACAGCAAATGAAATCAGAACCGAGCAGGCAGATTCCCAGGAAAATGGATGGAGAATGACAGGCAGCTCTGTAATTCACCCATCAATTCAGCTCAATTAAATTACCTTCTGAGGAGGCTATTAAAGGCTTTTTTAATAGATGTGCTATGGAAGATGGAGTGACAGGAGCCTGGAAAATGGCTCCTAATGTCACGTCTACCTCCCTCCCGTGTCACTTGATACGTGTTTGGCACAAACAGCTGAATCCAACAGGGCTCTGCTTTGCAAGGATCCCTCCCACAGGGAGGACCCCCATTGCTCCCCCTGGGTGGAGGGACCACCAGCCTGGAGCTTCTCCAAGAGGGATGAGAGGCAGAGAGGGACAAGGCACGGAGTCTCCCCCCAGATCCGACTGGGGCATCTCCCTGGCTCCAACTCTTCCCGCTGCTGCGCTGATTTATGGAGCTGAGATTAAGTTCCATCTTTTCTCTTCCTCTACCCAACCCCAAAATCTCTGCTGCAATCCTACAGAGGCCTCCAGCTCCCTGCATCCCAGGCTCTGCCAGCTGCTCCCCGTGCCAGTGACATTTAGCTAATCAATAGGATTTAATTACAGCTTGGGCTAATCGGGCTGCCGATTAATGCCACGCTAGAGGCGTCCAGAAATCACAGGAGATGGATTCATCCCATCCTTCACCCCACAACGAGCTGCCTGCCCAAAAACCAGCCTGGATAATTCCCAGGCTGAGGCATCCCGTTCTGAAAAGGGGCAAACTGCATTTCCACCCTGCCAGCCCGGAGGAGCCCGACAGCTGGAGGAATTTCCCTGCAGTGATAAATATTTATGAGTCAATACATAAGTAATGCTCAGTGCAGACCTCCAGCACTCACCTCGGGTGGAAGGGAGGGAACAGCCAAATGCTCAGTGGGGTGGAAACTCCTGGGTGTTTTCTGGCCAGAGGTGCAGGGAGAGCAGCCAAGGATGCTCCAATGGGCAGCAGCTGCCTGGCATGGCCTGCCTGGGGCCAGGAGCTCCTTCACCATTGCCCTACAGCCCCCTGAGGCCTGTCCCAGGCACCTTTCTCCCCAAAGCAGGAGACCACTGGAGCTATAGGATAGCACTGCTGTGTCTGTGCTGCTGTAAATCCCCTAGAGCAGGTTGGGCTCTGTAGGACTGAGCATAGACCGAGACCTTCAGCAAAGCCATGGCATGGCAGGGCACAAAACCAGGTGCCTGCACATTCACCAAATCCTTTTCCATCCTATTTTCTAAGAGGGAGCGATGCCCATCACATCCCAGCCCTGTCCCACACAGGACAGCAGAGCCCCACAGAGTCCCAGGGCTCATGCAGGGCAGCAGGGGAGAGGGAGAGCCCTCCTGCCAGCCTGGCTGCTCCTGCAGTCCAGGAATGAGCTTCCACAATGCCCTGATTTATTCTCCTATTGATCCGAGCTGAGCTACAACGTGTCTGAGTTCAGCCGTGCCTGAAGTGTGACAGGCGGGGCTGCTGCCAGCTCCGAGAGCCATCAGTGCCAGGTGGCTGCTGCCAGCCTGGCTGCTCCTGCCCTTTCCTGCCTCTTCCTGGCTGCTCCTGCCTGTTCCTCTTTGTTCCTGCCTTCTCCTGCCTCTTCCTGCCTGCTACCAGAGTCTCACAAATCCTGCTGTGACCTTACACCCCTCAGAAACCCCTCAGATATTCCCAGGCACAGCAGCAGGGTGAATTCCCACGTGGAATGTCCCAGCCTCCAGCAGCTGAGGGCTGGATTTGTTGGTGGAGCACCACAGGTTGGATTGAACCTGCTGCTCCCCAGGAGCGATAACGGGACTCGTGAGGAACATCAGCAGATCTGGAAGTGCTGGAGATGAAAAAAAAAAATTGAGGGAAGTAAAATAAAGGGAGAGAGGGAGGTTGTTTGGGGTTATCAGAGAGAAAGAAAAACGTGTCTCACGTGGCTGAAATAGCCCAGGTTTGAATGGCTCTGCTGGCAGCAACAGAGGCTCCAGGAGCTGCTGGAGTTGGGCACATCCTGAGGGCGTTTCCCTGGAGGGTGACACCGGTACCCAGGAGCTGGGCCGAGGGTAAACAACATCCCAGCACTGCTGGGGCTTTTCCCCCATCTCCTCCTCTCCAGCTCTACTTGTAACACCCCCGGAGCCAGCAGGGTCCTGGCCCTTACCTTTCTGTAGTCAAGTTTTGGCAGCTTTCCCCAGGCGAGAGATGAAATGAGAGCGAGCAGATGGCAATGTAAATAAAAGAGAAAAATGGGAGAATGAGAGCAGAATGGAAATGAACAGGACTCGAGAGCTTGAATGTCAGGGTGGCCAGGGGGGCTCTGCCCTCCCCACGGGCAGGGGCGACACTGGGGTACCCCCACACCCCAGGGTGGGCACAGCAGGGACCAGGGCTCTCCTTTGTCAGCCCTGCCTGTGCTCTCGCTGATGTGAGATTTATCAGTTGCTGCCCAGAGCTCTCCTTCCTCCCTGTCTTCCACCCACTCCAAACCCAATTAGAAATCTCCTCCTTGGCACGGCTCCCGTGTGCGCCGAGGGAAGCCTGACCCGGCGGATTCGCAGGAGACAGGGAGGGAAGCAAAGCCCAGAGTCTGCCTCAGCCCTGCCCTGCCCGTCCTGCCTGGCACCCGGGGGTGCTGCCCTTGCCAGGAGCAGCTCCAGGAGTGCTGGGGCTGATCCCTCCACACCCATCCCCAAAATCCAGCTTTAGTGCTGGTATTCCAGCCCTGGAGAATGCTAGGGTGGGAGCTGCACAGGCCACGGAGGGGAGAGGAGCATCCTGTGGAGGCAAAGAGCCTGGTCTGACCCTCTGGGGCTCAGCCCACAGCCTCTTCTCCTGCCTTCTGCAAAAGCATCCCTTCCCAAGATCTGCAGGGATTGAGGTGTTTCCCCCCAGCCCACCCGGAGCCCTCTGTCTCTGGTGATGCAGAGGGGAACCCAGCAGCCTCCAGCAGCACCTTCCACAGGCCCCGAGGCTCAGTCAGGACCTCAGCTCCCCGTTCCTGCTCCCAAATGTGCAAAAAGCCCCTAATTGCCTCAATCACGCAGACGGCAAAGGCGCTGAGGCGCAGCACTTTGGGGCCGTGATTAGCAGCATTTAAAAGAGCCATTTATAAACCGACAGCCGGTGACAGTAAATAACAACATCGCGATGGGCTGCTCTAAAAAGCATCAATCACGGGGGATGAGCAGCCGGCTCCCGAGCGCTGGGAACGCCCCGAGAGGCAGGGGTGGAGGGGAAGGAGAGGGCAGAGTGATGGGATGGGAGCGCAGCTGGAAGCTGATGGAGCCCAGGGATGCTTGGCACAGCCACGGGTCGGGTTCCCTGGCACAGCCACGGGTCGGGTTCCCCTGGCACAGCCACGGGTCGGGTTCCCTGGCACAGCCACGGGTCGGGTTCCCCTGGCACAGCCACGGGTCGGGTTCCCCTGGCACAGCCAGCCCTTGCTGCCCCCAGAGCCGGGCTGAGCCCTACCTTGGCTTTGTTGATGGTGCAGTGGAGAGCGTTGTTCTCCTGGTCGTAGAGCAAACTGAAATCCAGCGTCCCCAGCGTGGCTGCAAGGGAGGAGAGATGGGATTAACCTGCTGCACCCTGCAACCACGGGCTGCTCTCCCTCTGAGCACAAAAGGAGTGCGTGGAGGTGCTAAAGAACAGGCTGCAGACTGATAAAACACAAAGCATCCTGCTGGGAGCCCTGTTATGAAACGTGGCTTCGTGCTGGGAGGCTGGTGGCCATTCCCAGGTTGGCTGGCACAGCCCTGGGATGGGAGTGAGGGATGAGTGGATGCAGCTCTGCCAGCTCTGCAGCCTGTGCTTCCGTGGGCTTTCACCTGGGTTATCCCCATCCCTCAGCAGCCTGACTGCAGCCAGCAGCTTCCTGTCCCCCAGGAGATGAAGGATCTCCCCCGGGAAGATTTGGGAATGGCTGGGACACAGCTGAGAGCTGCTGTTGGCACATCCTCCCCTCCAGCGCCGCTGGCATTCCCAGAGCGTGTATTTGTATAGTGACACCTTCAAACAAATGAGCCACCAGTGGGATCCCTTCCCAGCTCCAATCTGGCTGCAAACTGTAAATTAAACCCAGTGAGGATGGAAATACTTTCCTGGTTAAAATGAAAAACACCAACAGCTTTTAATCAGCGCTGGGCTCCTTTATGGCATCCGCAGGATCCAGGAGTGGCAGCATCTCCTGGGATGGGGCACAGGGATGGGGCAGGGGAGCTGAACAAAACCAGAAGAGCCTCAGCAGCAAAAGTCCTTTTGATTTGAGAAATTGTTTCCCTTTGGATGATCTGAGCACGTCTCACTAATCCAAAGCAGAGGAAAAGCCTTAAAAAGACAGGCTTCCCAGAAATGTGGCTTAACCTTCTCCAAGGCTCCCAGGCCTGATTTGCACACCAAAGCCTGGACATGGAGCAGCCTCTCCCCTGGCTCAGCTTTACCTGCCACCAGCCTGGAACTCCCAGGGTGGCTCTGCACCCAGCAAATCCCACTTTTCCATGCCCACCCTCCCAAAAGAGTTTAGCCTCAGTGCTGCCCTGCCACCAAACACCATCCCATGGCTGTTTCCAAGGTAACTGCACCTTCCTGCCATGTTCAGAACATGAAAAAAAATTCCAAAATAAAAACCAGAACAGTTTTGCTTAATATCAAAGCAGGGTTTGCTGACTGGAAGGTAGTTGGACAAACTTTATGAGAGGAAATAAGGTGCTTTTTCCTCCCCCCCAGCATTGATAGCAGCAAGGCACCCACGGAGTTTAAGGATATTCAGGGGACCGAAACCTTCCTGCTGCAATTTCACAGTGATCTCCCAGCCCAAAGGCAAAGGAGCTACAGGTTTGCCTGCTGGCAAAAGAAAAACTCATTTCTCCGAAGCAAATATTTTGAGTTCAAAGCAGAGTAAATACCCAGAGAGAGTTCTGCCAGAATAATGTACCCCCCTCGTTGTGCAGCAATTTCATGGCACATTAGCTCCTGGTCTGGGCAAGGCACAAATCAGTGGGGTTTTACCTGCCAGGAAAAGATGAGGGGTGAGGCCAAACCTGCTGTACCTTGTGCATCACCTCTGGCTCAAATGAGCATTTCCAGAGCAATTCCCAGCTAAACCCCTGCCCATCCTGCAGGGAGGAAGGACCAGCAGTGCTCTGGGTGCTCTCAGCGATGGGCAGCTCAAGGATGGCAGCGTGAGAAGCTGGAGGCTCCACAAACCAAGTCAGCAAAACTTCCCAAATCTGCATTTTTCACTCAAGAGCGGAAGATGAAACCTCCGGTTTCGGAGCCTCATCATTTCCACCTGCCCTTTAATCAGCATTTCCTGCCAGCCCCACTGCTCGGCCCTCCGAGTTCAAGCTGTTATTTTATTTTTATCACAGAAGGGGGCCCGCGGTTCAGCCTGCTGGATTTGGCAATTTATAAAACAAATTAAAAAGCTTGGCAGGCAAACAGAGTCTGACCAGGAAATACTGACAAAGCCCCAGCCTGCCCCGGGGGTGAGGGCAGCGGGGAGCCCCTCTCCAGCAAGACAGGCAAAACCTAAAATCACCTTCACACAGCAGCAGGAGCTTGTTCTGCAGGTGGGGACTCCTGCTCCCAGCTCTGGCAGTCCATGAGCAAACATCCAGCAGTTCCCACTCCTCCTGGAGCTGCCAGGGGTGGGAGGGCACGGCCAGGGGTGAAGAGCTCCAGCCCTGGCTCTGCTCCAGTCCTGGAGGGGTTTTCCTCTAAGCAGAGAGGGGTTTTTTGTGGATGGTGAGTCTCAGTTCCCAAGGGAGGGTCTGCCCTTGGGCAGAGGGCTGTGGAACCATCAGCACAATGCGTGCTAATTGCTTAAAAATGTGGCTGTTTGATAAACTGGAGGAGGAAAAGTTTGCCAAAAAGGGGTTTGGCAGCCAAGGTGCTGCTGTGGAGCTGGAGGCGAGCGCTGCCACCAGAGCCAGGAGCCAGCAGGTGCCCAGGACTCATGGGACACATTAAGGACACGGTGACAGTCCCACAGCCTCTGGTACATCCTGGGAATGCACAGCCAGGGATGGATCCAGCACAGACAGGGCTGGAGCTCCATCTCAGGGCTGAGGAGGTGGCAGGAGACCTCCAGCTGCACCAGGGGTGGGAGCTTGGGCTCCACAGACACTGCAAACCCTGTGAACCCCCAGGAGCCCCATCCCATTGTCTCACTGGAGCCCCAGCATTGTCTCACTGCTCCCACTCCTGCAAACCCCAGCAGCACATCCAGCCCTGGCTGTGGGAATCCTGCTTCCCCAGCTGGCAGGATTGGGCCCAAAACCTCTGCAGAGCAACCTAATCCCCCTTCTTTAATTGCTTTCCCCCTCCCACTCGAGATGCAGCTCGATTGTGATCTTAATTAGGGGAGCAAGTACCTAAAAAAGAAAAGGGCAGCAATTAGACTCAAAGCACTGTTACCAGGATTATTTAACTCGACTGGGCTATTCTGAACACTGCCCTCTAATCACAGAGGCTGCAAATAAAAAATATAAATAAATGCCTTTGTCAGGCATTACAAAGGCAGCTCGGCGCTCTGCAGACAGCAGGCAGGATGTATCATTATTATTACAATTATTCTGCTCCAATGATAAAATAACCATTAGGAAAACTGAACTCATTAGCAGGTTCTGACCCTCTTTCCTCTCCATGAGCTGGGAGAGATTGATGGGAAGGCGCTGGCCGGGGCCTGCCTTTTAACACAGGCTCTAAAAGGAAAAATAAATCCGACTTGCACGGGAAGGTGGCCTCTTCTCCCCCTGACCTTTGGGCGTTTTGATTAATTCAGGGGGCCAGGGAATGATTAGAGGGCAGCAGAAGCAGCAGATGTGTCCGTGGGCTCGGGCAGCCCGCGGGCAGCCCGGCACAGCCCCGCCGAGTGGGCAGGAATTTATTGTTTATTGCTGACATTTCCCGGCTGTGCCCAGGGTGAGGCGAGGCTGAAGGAGCTTCTATTTATACCTGTGGGATGAGAGGCAAAATGTGGTGATAAATCTGTGCTCTGCTCCCTTCCCCAGCCCCTGTCCTTGCAGGGCCGTGCTGGGTGGCAGAGCAGCCCTCTCCGTAGCTTGGGATGCTCCAAGGAAAAGAGTTTCACATCCCAAGACATGGAAGAACCACTGACACTCCCAGAAAAAGCTTCAGCAAAGCCTGGAAGTGATGATGGAGCACACTCCTTCCTTTCCCAAGGCAGGTGTGAGTGCCATTAGAAAGCCCAGCAAAGCTCTACAGCAGGAGAAGTTGAGGTGTGCACACAAAAGCCCCACTATAGAACTAATTAAAAAGAAGTCCAAAAAGCCTTAAGTCCCTCTGCTTATCAGCATTGCTGCTCCCAAGATAATCTGCTCACGGATTTTGTGCCAGGGAGATCAGAGTGGAGCAGTAAAAAGACTGCTGGGGATTGTCTGGATTAGCTCTCCCTTACAGAAAGCACAGGTTCAGTAACCTTCAGACTGGGTATTTTTTAATGCACTATAAAAGATAGGTCCCTATTCTTCCATTGCTTTAATTTTCCCTTGCAATGGAGATAATTTTAAAGGTCCTGAAAGGCAGCAAGTAATTCTGTGCACTTACAGCCCCATATAAAATGTTGGTAAATGACTCCTCAGGAGGAACAGAAATTATCTCCTGCCATTTCCAAGCTGGGCTGCTGAAGAACATTTTGGTGGGTGGCTGTGTGTGTGTGCTCCTACCTCCCTGGCATCCTGACCACACCCAGTGGCACACAATGGGGCAGAGCTTGAGGGCTGGCTCCATGAGTCTGGAAAACCCTCAGGGTTATCCCTGGAAAACAGCACCATGGATTCCTGCAGCTAGGGCTGAGCTCCCCCAGCACCCCCAGCACTCCAGCCTGGGCACAGATCCACTCAGGATGCTGCTGTGCACTCAGGGATGGATCCCAAAGGTGCTGAGCAGAGGAGCTGCAGGCCCTGAGGGCTGCAAACCCCCTGATGGCAGCCCTGACCTCTGGCACGAAGCTCCAGCCACGGCATCTGGCATCAGCCAGGAAAGGTGGTGGAGGCAGCTGGAATGGGGCACGTCTGAAAGCTGGCATTACCATCAGCTGTTCCATGAAAGCAGATCCTCTGGGAGGTTTTGGGACATGTCCCAGGGGCAGCATAGCATATTTGGGATCCATCCCTGAGGACATTCCCAATCCTACAAAAAACCCCAGGAGGAACCAAATCCAGCACACAGGCAGGAGACCTTCCCTCCTGAGCAGATCCACGGATGTGGCTGAACTCAGCAGGATCAGGAGCAAGGAACAAACAGAACTTTCCTCTCTTGAAACTGTTCCCTGCCTGGCCACGGGTTTCTCACTTAAAATCTGCAGCAATTAATATTTCTTCATTTTGGAGACACGGCGCCAGCCCCTGGTAAGCTCTGGAGCAGGGAGCTGCTTCTTCATGAGGTTGGTTGATGGATGCTCATCAGCTCTTCTGTCTTCTCCAGGAGGAGTGTTCAGAGGAACACTTATCTGCTCAGAACAGTTCAGAGATGCAATTATGTTTTACAGCACTAAATGGTCCCTGATGTCAGCAGCAATTAGACTTTCAGCAATTTCAGTTTAGAGGTGGCCTTCAAATCTCTCCCGCTCTCCTCCTTTAATGAAGTACAGTATTGCAATTAACAACCCCCCAAAATTGCCTTCAGTGTTAAATACAAAGAGGAGAGATCTGGGAACCTCTGGGGCTCGAGCATGGTGGAACAAGGGGTGTCAGCTCTGAATCTCCTCCTGCAGCCTGGAACTGGGAAAGGTGAAGGGCTGGGCAGGCTGTGGGAGGAGGGAAGCTCGTTATCCAGCAGCTGTGGGGCTCCTTCATTAGCAGAGGTGCCAGAGGCCACAGCCCATATGCTGCTTCCCTGGGGGTTGGAGGAGGGATGCCCAGACAGACCCTGCTCACCCTCGTGTGCTTTCCTCTCCTGGTGCCCCGTGTTCACCTCAGCACCTCAGGGCGTCCCTGCCCGTGGGCAATCCCTGGGAAGAGGAAGGATTCGGCTCCTCGGGGGACCAGGATGTGCAGCCTGCACCTGGATCACTGCTGGGACGGTTGGCAGGAAGGTGTGAGAGCTCACCCACATCAGCACATCCCAAATATCCATCTATCCCACGGGAAAGCAGAGAGGAGCTAATCCAGAGTCACCCCATGGGACACCCCAAAGCTCCCTTGGGACACCCCGGTGTGACACTGCCCAGTACCTGCACACATTTCTCCAGCACAGCCAGCTCGGGCTGTGCTCTGCTTGGCAAAGCCGTGCTCTGCTGAAATCTGTGGTGGTTTGTTTAGTTTCCTGAACGAGAAAAATACTTCTTTTGGCCTTATCTGGATTGAAAAGACGATTCAAAGCTTATAAATAGCAGTTGCAGCATATGCTAAGGAGCTGTGTTTCAGAAGTAAATACCCTGCTCGTTCCTCGCCGTCTCCTCTGCCTCCCCCTGTCTGGCCAAAAGCACTGCCAGGTGACTTGCAAACCCTGCACCCCTTCAGACCTTCCTCCTTCTTTACATCTTCAAGCAGCCAGTAATTAATATCTCCATGATGGCTTTGCCTGCCTAATTATCTTCTTTGCTCAAAATAAGAGTCTTCCTAAATAACTTGTGCGGCGCTGCAGGCGTCACGAGCCGCCGCGCACCAGGACTGGCCTCTCAGCTGCACTTTGGAGAAGTGGCTTTCATGCTGCTGCAGCTCCAGAGCTCAGGAGGCTGCTCTTCCATGAACAAAACTGGGCAAGAGGTAGAATTGGATGGGTTTGTGCACATAGGAACAGTCCCAGAGCCAGGATGGGGCAGCATTTCCAGGGATACCGGCTCCCGCTGCAGCCCGTGGCTCATAGGCTCTCTCCTCACCTGAAAACCCAGAGCTAAACCCATTTGGAGGAGGGAAGGAATTCCAGTGTGACCAGAGCCTCTTTCCAAAGCCAAACAGCAGCTCAGGGAACGAGGCATTTCTCCAAGGGCTGGAAACTTGATTGCCTGTTAAAGGAGGATGGCTGCTCCCTCCAGGGCTATCCCCTGCCAGAAGCCCTGGCAGTGCTCCCTCTCAGGGACTGTCTCTGCCTCTGCTCGTGCAGGGGTTTCTTTAAAAATCCCTCAGGTACAAATTCCTGCTGGTGCTGTGGAGGGGCAGCAGCATTTGGGTGAAATCGGTGGAGATGGGAGGCGAGAGCCAGCTCCTCACAGGTGGCACATTGCCATCTAGCTGGCATTTGCTTCTTTTCCCTGCAAACCAAGTTTCCCTGGCACTGTGCTGCCCGACTGGGTGGGAAGCATCCCTGGTGGCTGGAGACCCCAGGGAGATGCTGCTGTCACAGGGCAACAGCCAGGGGAGCCAAAAATGAGGTGACAGCCAGGTGTCTCGGGGCAGCAGAGCCAATTCCCCCTCCCCAGCCTCCTGCCTGGTCCTCTCAGCTCACAGCAGATGCTGGTCCAGCAGCACCAAACCATCCTTCTGCAGCAAATACACATTTCCCACTTCTCCTGCCTCGTTCCTTCCACCTCCTCAGCAGTTCTGCTGGGGACAAACCTGCTGCAGGAAGAGTCCTGCTGTGTCAGGGCAGTGATGAGTCCCTCTGCCAGGGTCTCCCAAGGGCCCTGGGGTGGCAGTGGGTGCCCACCACAATCCTGCAAACCCTCACAGCAGCACTGCTGGCAGGTCTGATGGGAAGAGCTGGCTCCATGAAATTCCCAGTGATCCCAGAGCCAGCCCAGATGTCTCCACTCATTATCTGCTGTGCTGGTTCCCTGCCTGCTCCCTGCTGCTCGCTGCATTCAACAGGCTGCTGGAGAGGTGTCCAGAACCACAAACCTGAGCCTGCCATGGCTGTCCCCACCTGTCCCCCCACCTCAGCCAGCTCCCTGCCCATCTCTGGGAGGATTCCACCTGCTTCCCTCAGCCTGGGGGTTCTCAGTTTTCCAAAGCACCGATTCCATGCACGCACTTGCATCCCCCCTGGCACATCCCTGCTCCCTGCAGATGCCAAACCTGGGCCAGGCCACCCTGCTTGGGTGACAGCAGGCACTGCAGTTCTTGGGCTCCACAGACACTGCAAGGTTTGCTGGTGGGGTCTGGAGCACAACTCAGCAGAGGATTAAAGAGCAGGGTGCAGCCAGCCAGCCCAGCAGAGCTGCAGCAGCACCAGGCAGGACCTACCCTGCCCTCTCCCCACAGCCCTGCTGGGGTTCTGGAATTCAGGCTGGGATGGCAGCTCAGGTCCTGCTGGGAAAACCCCAGAACGCCCAGGCTGGAGCAGCAACTCCAGGCAGGAAGGAGTTTGGAGAAACCCAGACAATTGCTGCATTTCTCCAGGCAGGGGCAGCTCTCCTCCTCCCACCCAGCAGCATTGCCTTGGCATGGGAGGAGGGAAACCCACAGGCAGGTGGGACAAACAGGAGGGAGCCGTTCAATCCTCCTCCTCCTCCTCCCGATGGATCCTGCCACACAAAATCCCTCCCCCTGCACCTCTCCGGGGCTGGGCTGGGAGCATCTCTGAGGAGCGAGGCAAGATGTGCCTGGCAAAACCCTCATTTGTGGGTGCTGCAGGCAGGCTCCAACACCTCCCCCCCCAGAGACCCCCTGCCCCCCGTGTGCCCCCCGAGGGGACTGACACCACCGACACCCCGGGGCTGTCCTGACGTGCAGGCACAGACAGGTTCTCCAGGGGAAATTTAGTGCAGGTGACTAATGCAGCAGCCCTGAATCACCCTCCAGAGATGAGGGGGAGCTCCACACTCCCCAGCGTGGCTGATGGCTCCAGGCAGGCTGCACGGATCCCCTCCCTGCTCCCAGCCTGGGCAATGGGCACAGGCAGCTCTTGCCTAGATTTACAACTTGCCTGCTAAACATGGGGGAGTGACAGTCTCATCCTGCACATTCATGCCAGCCAGTGTCCTCAGGGTGTCTGGGCCACCCCACGCTGTCCCCGGAGATGTGACACCAGCACTGCCACCTCCCTGCTCTGCTCCTGGCACCGCTGTGCCTTTGCCAGCCAAAACCCCACCACACCTCTGGCAAAACAGCCTCAGCAGTTTTGTCTGACACCTGTTACGCTGCAGGAAACACTTCCTAACACCAGCCTGGGTGAGAGAAACACCCGCCGGCCCCGGCACGGAGCCAAGCTGCTTCCAGCACCCAGGATCCAGCACCCAGGATCCAGCATCCAGCACCCAGGATCCAGCACCCAGGATCCAGCACCCAGGATCCAGCATCCAGCACCCAGGATCCAGCATCCAGCACCCAGGATCCAGCACCCAGCACTGCCGAGGGATAAATGCAGAATGCAGAGCCCTGGGCAATTTCCATGCGAGACACCCAAAGAAAACGCTGCACTCTGGGCCCCCAGTGCTTTGGGCCACACACCCCCCTGGCCTTCTAGCCCGGTTTCTCCCGTTTCTACTGCCACGGTGAGCGAAGGGATGGGATAATTAGAGCAGTTAATGACCCAAAGCCGGGTAAAGTCCCCGTTAACTGCCCGGCTGGGACAAACGCGGCTTAGCAGAGATGTTCTCCCTGGCAGTGCCAGAGCTGTCGCCTCTCCACGGAGAGCGTGACCCCGACACCAGCACGGGGACAGAGAGTGTGCCAGCTTGGGGCTGGCACCCAGCACCAGCCCCTCGCAGGGCTGTGCCCAGAGGGGGACACAGGGACAGCCGTGCCACCCTGCAGCAGCACAGCCCTTCGGGGAGCCCTCCTTGGGGTGGCACTCTGGGCTGTGGAATAAATGGCAGCTCGGCAGCGCTGCCGAGGCAGGGCTGTGACATTCTGCCAAGGGAACAAGGGAAAAGGCACCGCCTGCCCGGCGCTGGGCCCTGAGCAGCTCAGCCTCCCCTTCCCGCAGGACGAGCACGCAGCAGCGCCCAGCAGCACCCGCTCCCTTCTCCCCGGCATCTCCCGGCTCCAAACTTTGTGCTCAGCCCCTGGCAGGATCTGGCCCCCGAAGGCTGGGCTGGATCGAGCCCTTGGGGTTTCTCTAACTCCCAGGGAAATCGGCTTATCCCGGCGGCCGTGGCCGGCAGAGCCTGGCAGCGCCTGCCTGGAAAGGGCGTTTTGGGTGGGGAGGGGTTAACCCTTGCTGCAAACACCTGCAGCCACCAGAGCCAAAGCCTTCTGCTCCAAAGGCCCCCTGGCCTCCTGCAGGGCTCTGTGAGGAATGGAGGGATGACACGCCAG
Organism: Urocynchramus pylzowi; assembly: GCA_013397555.1. Classification (NCBI taxonomy): domain Eukaryota; kingdom Metazoa; phylum Chordata; class Aves; order Passeriformes; family Fringillidae; genus Urocynchramus; species Urocynchramus pylzowi. Next base: position 65,024 of record VZRH01003873.1, read on the forward strand.
AGTTTGCCGAGGGAGAGGGCAGAGCTCTCCGGGCCGATGTCGTTCCCGACAAATCTCCCCGCTGTGGAGCCGGGCGATGCTGGAGCCTACGGCCAGCTCGTCGGCAGGGTGGCTGGAGCAGCCTGCACCGCCGAGCCGGATTTACAGGCTCTGAGCCCAGCCGGAGGGCTGGAGGCACGGAGCCGAGCAGGGACGAGGCAGAGAAGTGCACCAACCACGACAGCAACTGGTGGCTCTTGGGAGACTTCCCTACTTTGGGTTCAGCAGCCAGCCTGCCTGCGGCAGGGACGCTCCCAGAGCCCCCTCCAGCCCGGAGCAGCGCCGGGGGAGCCTCCCCGTCTGCACCGGGGGGCTTCTCACTGCTGCAGCGTGATCCCAGGGACGGCCAGCACGGCCCGAAGGGTGCCCCAAGATGGGCGAGCAGCCCCAAGATGGGCGAGCAGCCCCAACACCCACCCACGCCCTCGGCACCGGGCGAACTCCCAGGGAAACTTAGCAACTCACTGCAATCGTCGGACTCGTAGCCCTCGGGGTCCACCGCCTCCTCGGGCGCTTGGCTCTTGGCCGGCTGCTCCGCGGGCGTCGTTCCGTGGGCTCCGAAGAGCTGGTCCACATCCTCCTCATCCTCGCGGGGAGCCTCGGCGGGGCTGACCGAGGGCTGGCTGACCGCGGGGCGCAGGGCGCTGCCGCTGCGGCCCACGGCGGCGGGGAGCCCGCGGGGGAAGCGGGGGAAGTAGTCGGAGATCTGCTTGATGGGTTTGATGGGGCCGGGGCAGACGTCAATGGCCATGTGCTCCTGGATACTTATGGTCATTTTCTCTCCTTTTCGGAGTGTCATGCATGCGGCTGTCGCTGCCGAGCCCCCCCCCGGAGAAGCCCGGACCGTGCGGGAGAGGGAAGTTTCTGCCGGGGGCTGCGGGGGCAGGCGAGGAGGAGGCTCCGGCGGGCCCCTTCCTTACGTGGTTGTCGCGCCCTGAGCCTCGGTCGCCGCACGCATGCTGCTGCTGCTGCTGCTGCTGCTGCTGCCAGCCCCGGCGCTCGCACGGCCCCCGATCCTGCCAGCGCTGCCTGGGAATAAATGAGCGAGACGGAGAGACGGATAAGAGGCAGGGGGTGGGCTCTCGGGTGATGTCACCAGCTAGCAACAAAGCGGTACCCAGCCGCGGAGGAATGAGGGCTGTGGCCGGCCTGCCGCCCCGGCCACACGGCCACCAGCCTGGGCAGCCGGAGCCCGGCCCCTTCCCCAGCCCCGGGCCCCGGCAGAAGTTGGGGTGATGGGGTGAGGGGAGGTGGGCTTCGATTCATCTCCCTGGCAAAGCAGGGCTGGTCCCTGCCAGACCCCTGCGGGGGCTGAGGTCACCGAGCAGGGGCAGGAGCCAGCGTCCTGTTGTGTCGCATCCCGGCGTGATGTGGAGAGGGACAGGGACAGCTCCCAGGGACAGGGACAGCCGACAGGGACCGTGACAGCTCCCAGGGACAGGGACAGCCCCCGGGGACAGGGACAGCCCTCGGGGATCCTGACAGCCCCGCAGGCTGTGCCAGGGAGATGCTGTGCCACATCCCGAGCCGGGGGCACGGATGGCACCGCTGCCCACTCCCCGCGGCTCACAGGGGCAGGGACAGCCCCCACTCGGGTCCCTGCTGCCCCAGCCCAATGTCCCTTCCAGAGCTCAGCACCCCCTGGACGAGCTGCTGGAGCAGGGAACACACCAGGGGCCGAAGCAACACATGTCCCCTGCTCGTGTCCCGGGTGGCACAGCCCTGCCAGCCGGTGTGTGGCTTGCCATGGAGCTGGCACAGCACCACAGAGGGGCCAGGGACGGGCTGGGCCAGGGCTCAGGGCCACTGTGGCCATGCTCAGCACCCCTCCTGCTCCTCCCTGGGCATGGCCAGGGCCCCAGCACCAGCCAGGACAGGGACAGGCTCCTGCCACAGGATCCCTGGAAAGTGCTGAGCTGTGCTTTGCTCAGGGAGTTGGTCTCAAACTGCTGTTTTTACTCATTACCCTCCATGTTCAAATCAATAAATCTGTGGCTTCACAAGCTGCTGGAAGTGGACTTTTCAGCAAGGAGTGCCAGAAGAGAAACTCTGTGAGAAAATGATGCAAAATCCTGCCCAAATAACTCACCCTGTCCAGGAAAATGTATCTGAAACATCAGAGGAGCAGCCTCTCTGCTGGCTCACCTCTGGGGTGGTCTGGTGTGAGCCTGGGACACTTGGCATGCTCTGGTCACCCACCACCGTGTCCAGCTGCCCACAGCCAGGCCCACCAGGTGACCTGACACATCCCTTAGCCATGCACACAGAGCTGCAGTCTCCTGCAGCCTGGCACACAGGTGATTATTAAAAACAAAGCTCTGCTCTTCAGAGGATTTCCCCCAAATCCCAACAAAATGACACCCAACCTGTCTACAGCAGAATTCGGTTTTCATTCAGATTTTGGTAAATGTTAATGCACGTCTTTGAGTCATAACATACTGACACCAGGCAAAGGAACCTAATTTACTCCTCACAGGGAAGTGAATGTTTCTCTCCTGAAGCATCCAAACTTGTCACTGCTCTGTACCTAGACATGAAGCACATCTGAGGATGATCTAATGACCTGGCAGAACAGGAGGCAGCTCCCTGCTCCTTTGTGTCCCTGCTGTATTTTCACTCCGAGGTGGCTCCTGCCTGTTGCAGGTCTAACAGCAGATCCAGTCTCAGACAGTTTAACCCCCTTCCCATATCCAAGGATTCCCAGGACATTAATTCAGATGGAAATGCCACCTGCTCTGCACGTGGAGGCTGGAAACCTCGCAGGTGGGCTGATGCTGGGTGGGAACATCACAGCAAGCACAAGGAGGTACCTCTGGATTTGGGTGTGTTCATCCACACAGGCTCCATCTTTGGGTGCAGCATCCAGGATGTGGTGTGGACTCAGACAGAAGGAAGCAGAAATTGGGCCTGATGCCCAGAAAATAGCAGCAATTTCCTCTAAGAAAGGGCAGATAAATAAATAAATAAAATCAAGTTACATGCGAGAGGCTAATGCCGTTACTACCATTACAAAAGCTTCATCATTTCAAATGTTTCCTCAAAGACCCAAATAGGCAAAGATTGTTTTATAGGACAGAAAATCACAGCTCTGGGAATTAAGGTGAACCTCTGAGCTCTTCTTCCTCCTGCATCCACAGCCCCCAGCCGGGATCAGGGCCCAGCAGCACCAACTGGGAGATGCTCAGCTCCCCCAGGGATTCAGAAGAGCAACAAGGGGACAAAAAAGGCAGAATTGAAGCAGACAAACTCCCTGAAGCAGGGCAGGGGTGGGCCCCGATGGAGACCCCATCACCAGCCCTACAGACAGAGAGAAACCAAAAGCAAGACTCCCTGCTAATAGCCCAGATGGGACTTGGTAGTCCCTGCCCGATCCCAAGCCCACAGAAAGCAGCTGGAGCCTTTTCTTAGCCTCTAATGAATCCCAAAGCAGCTTGGTCTTTATAAACCACACTTTTCCCACCTTCCCATCCTGCCTGAGTGTTTCCTCCTGGGCTGCACAGCCCCATATGTACCCAGGGCTCCCCAAACGTGTCACACACGACAACACAGAAGGTGAAAGGGACAAAAATAGAAAGTTGGGCTGGAAGACAAAAGCAGGGCTTGCAGATACAAAGCCAGTTTCCAGGTAAAGCTCTTAATTCCCACCGTCTGTCTAATGCCCTGGAATGTGACTTGATTTGATCCCTGGCTCTGCTGGGGCCACCCAGAGCTGCTGCTCTGCCCACGCACGTGGCCTCTGCTGCCCTGAAAGGGGGAATTTGACTTCCCCAGCAGCCCCCCAGGAGGGAGGAGAGAGAGTTTAAATGTTAAAATGCCAATTTGAACCCAGCTCTGCCTGGCAGGAAGCAAAGCCACTCTGTCAGGGAATAGCCATCCCTGTAGGAAGGGGGGACAGACCTCAGGGAAGGGGGAGGTGGCCATCACAGAGCCAGCATCAAAGCAGGGGTGGCATGAGGGGGAAGAGCAAATTGTCCCTGTCAAAATCCATGTTTTCTCCCAAGAAAACAAGCTCCTGAGCTCAGCACCTGTGACACTGTACTTGGGATGTGGGAATCAGGAACTGCCTCTGCAACGCCAGCCCAGGCTCTGACAACACCAAGGTTTTACTTTAAATGTTGCCCTGAACAGGGGCACAAGCACAGGTCCAAGTGCATCCAGAAAAAGCCTGTGGCACTCACTCTTCCTGTGCCACAGCCCAGATCCCTCCTCTGGAACTGCCCTGCAAATGGGCAAACAGAAGGAATATTACTACAGCCCCCAAAACTGCAGCACACAGACTAAACCTGCACCCAAAACCACAGGCTATCCTCATCACTTCAACTAATTTTCTTACAAATGCTGAGCATCAAGTTCTGCTGTGCCAGGTTTAAATCCATGAGAGCAGGGGCTGATTCCAGTTTGATCAATTCATTTCCAAATGGAAAGCACAGCAGCAGGCTGGCACATCCCATTACTTGCCAGGGATTCACCCACTGGTTCTTTATTTATTTCTTTGTCAACTCAAAATCTCTCTGAGCCCCCCTGCTCTGCTGGTGCTGCTGCTGGAGAGAGCACAAAGAGATGATGCCAAATTAAAGCCTTCACTACCTCTGGATCTCATCCTTGACCTCGGAGAGGTGGGACAGGGAGGTTTGTCAGTGTCCCCAGGGAGGACACAGCGCAGTTCCCCTGCACAGCCCCAGCTGGAATTTTGCTTTTCCCAACCATTTTTAAACCTGAAAGTCCCCACAGCTGTAAGCAGGAGGAGGTGCCAGCAGATACCACCAGCTCAATCTGGCTGCAGGGGCAGAACTGGGGGGGATCAACACTGCCAGGGGATGCCAGCCCTGCTGGAAGAGACCCCTCCATCCCTCCAGGGTGACTCAGGACTGACCCTGCCTTCAGCTCCCCTGGCTGGGAGGTATGAAACATATTCTTTATTTCTTCCAATGATCTTAGCTCCAGCATGGCTGTGTGCATGGGAAGGGGGTTAATTGAAAAGCAACATGTGCCTGGCTCCTTGGCTGGCTCGGGGCTCTGTCTCCTGGCTGACGCACAGCTCCTGGCAGCTTCCCCTCAAAGATCCCTGCCCTCGACTGCTGGGGAGGCTTGGCTGAGCCCATCCAGTGGATTGCACTCCTTACCTGGTCAAACAGCCTTTGCATTTGCTAAGTAAAGCAATAATAATAATGATGAGAACTGGGAAACTTGGCAAAAATAATCCTAAGGAGCTTATTCCAGGCTGTGCCGATTATCCCAGTGCTGATATCCCAGTGCACCCTGGCCCCCACTGCTCCTCTGCTTGGATAATATCTGAAGTTATCTGTGCTCCAACAGGCCCTGCTAACAACCATTATTTGACCAGATTTAACCAGCAATTACTAGCTGTGAACAAAATCACTGTGGTGGAATACAACCCACATCCCTTTACAGCACAGACACAAACAAACCCTTGCAGAAAGCCAGGCAAGGGCCAAATGCCAGCAGGGAAGAGCCCTCTCCCCTCAAAATATTGCTTAAGGTTCCCAGAGACTTTATGAAACAGCCAACCAGTGGCAAAGGTGGATGGAATCTTCCTGAATTTTGCTACCTGCAGATGGACCTGGAAAGGAGCTCCCAGGAGGAGGGAGGGAGGCATCAGCTCTCCCTGCATCTTCAGGATGGGCCCAGAATAGCTCTGCTTTTGGTAGGGGCTGATGTTTAACGTTTAGCATATGTTGCCATTTCCATGGGAATCCCAAAATAGTTGGTGTTTTCTTTTGTAATTTTAATGCCCTCGGGTTTTTCTGGAGTCCTGTGGAACGTCTGCCCTCCTGCTGGGGAGGGGACCTGCTCTGCCCTGCACACTGACACCCCAGCACTCCAGGCACCTGCCAATCCAGCAGAGGGGACAACCAGCTGCTGTAAAGCTCAGCTTTGTGGAGCACAGCATAAATCCACCCAGGGATTCAGCAGGGTGGCTCTGTGCACAGCCTGAGCTGCAGGAAATCCCACCCAAACGGTGCCCAGGAGTGGGGTGACATCCAATCGTGGGGCACAGCACTCCAAGGGCTCAGTCCTCAGGGGGATTTTCTTAGGGATGAACCTTTTTGGAGTTTTTTTCTCAGATTTCTCTCCTGATCTGTGGGTCCCTCTGAACTCCAGAGCCTTGGCAGGGGTCTGCCATCACCAGGCTGGGCAGAGCCACCCTCTCACACGGCGCTGGGTCTGATTGTTGGGAGATAAATGCAGACCCACTCCCTTGCAATCAATGGAGGGGAGACTTCTGTGCAGCATCAACTCCTATTAGACTAATTTTATCTGCTCTCAGTGCCTTTCCAAGCTGGAGTCAACGTCCTCTGAGATTATCCAGCTGACTTGTCTTGGGAGTTTTACCCTGCTTTTACCTCTTCCCGACTGTCTCCCAGCTGCAGGAGGATGACAACATTCCTCCTCGAGACTTTCCAGGCAGCCAGGAGCAAAGCCTGGTGTTAATTTTGCAGCAGCACCGGATCCTGTGGTGGCTGGGACATGAATGCTGGCCTGGAGAGCTGTGCTGGGGCTGGGCACCGCTGCCTCCTGCACCCCCAGCTCTCCCCACTCCATAAATGTCCAGGAACAGAGTTCCCATCAGCATTTAGGGCCCGGCCCCGTTGCCATGGAAATGGATAGACTTTCTGCTCACATTTTGGTGGGAAGAGGCATTTCAGGAGTCACACCAGCTCCCAGAGTGAGCACAGGAGGAGCCAAGTGAGGGCAGAAAGCAGCCGAGCTCCACAGAGGCACCGGGGGGAAACTGCTCCCACCCCACGCTCCAGGAATTCAGAGCTGGATGCAAGCAGAGGGAAAAATGCCACCAATAACCAGCAGCAGAGTGAGCTCCAGGGATTCACGAAATAACATCTTGGGTTTGCAGTATTAAAGAGCAATTTGGCTGCATTAAGAGAGCTTTATAGCTGCTCCTCTCCCACATCCACGTCAGGCTAATGACATCCTGTCAAAAGCAATCTGCCCAAACCCCCCTGTGCAATCCCTGTACCTGTCACAGCTCTGGGGCAGCTCTGTCCTGCCTGCTGCTCCTCCCAGGGCTGGGAGATGTCCTGTCCATCCCTGGATCATGAGGCTCAACCATGAGCTGCGAGGGAATGATCCATCGTGGGTGCCAGGGCATTTTCCTGACCCCATCCACAAATCCCAGCATCGCGCCAACATTAAAAAAAAACAAGAAAAATGGAAGAGCAAGAAGAGGAGCAAGAAGGAGAAAAGACCCCACAGATTCACAGTGGGATCAGGCTGCTGGAGAGGCAAACAACCCCAGATTCCCTGAACCAGGCAGGGCTGCTCACACATGCACCACAAAGACAAACTCACAGCAGCACCTGCGGGTCAGCAGGGAAGAAATTGAGGCCACAGCCCAGACAAGCAGATTCCTGCCTGGAGAGCAGCTTTCCTGGCAGGGCTGAGCAGGCAGGCCAGCCTGCAGGATGCTCTCAGGCCCACGGGCTATTCACTGCCTGGCCTTATGTCACCCGACTCAGGACAAAGCTCCTCTCCACTGTAGGGAAGCCCAAGCATTTTCCAGCTCTGGGGTGATCCAGGGAAAACAAAACTTTGTAGCAAGGAATACCCAACCAGCTGAAAAAATGGGAGCCAGAGGGAGAGGTGGCATTCCTCAAAATACAAATTTTAAAATGATCACCGTTGAGGGGGGCACCTCCCAGGTCATTTAGCAGCCAGAGGAGTCACTAGATGGCCCTGCTAGCCCTGTTCATCTGATCACAGCACGGATATTGGAGAAATGCTGCTTTGGCTGCTCTGCAGGAACTGGGAAATCTGCTCCAGGTCTCCTCCTGCCAGGAAGGGCCCTGAGGAGAGCGTGGCAGCCAGGTGGCACCTTGGCCAGGCCATGTGGCACCTCACAGGCAGGTGAAGGGTCCTTCCTGGTGCCACCACGCCCTGGATGCCCTCTTCCCTCCCCGAGAGTGGCTCCACGTGCCAGGGGTGCTGGAAACCTCAGCGTAATCACGTTGACAGTGATGGGTGTGAGAGCCAGGGAACCATATTAATGAACCCCGTGCTGCTGGATAATCCTGACATTAGCCTTATTGGATTAGAACATTTGCATAATTTGGGCACGAGCTGCTACCTGCACGGAGACATATGTTTACATGAATTTACATCCATTTGCATCCCGATGAAGCTGCATCCTCAGCAGCTTCCCTGCTGACCAGTCATGGGCCATTGGCAGCTCCACCCAGGGGGCATTTCCTGCTGGCAGGGACGATCCCAAACCACTCAGGCGCCGAGAAACAACAAAATTTTCCTTCCTCGAGGTGTTCCTCACACAGGTTGCACCTCATTATACCCCTTATCCATCCCCAGCCTCAGCATTGGGGTCACCCAGGCTAAAGCTGCCCCTTCCCCAGCTCCCACAAGCTCCTGCTGCCTCCCAGCTCCCAGGATAAGGGGCAGTTGAGTCCATCCTACTCACAGCTGTGCAAAGGGATCCATAAAACACTCCCAGCAGGCTGCAAAGCTCAGAATTTAAGAGGCCAATAAAGGGAGCCCAAAATGAACTCCTTTCTCTGTCTTTTCAAATCACGTGCTCTTTGATTCAATTACCTGATTTTATAGGAAAGGGGGAGGGAGATTCAATTATTTGATTCTTGATTTCTCAGCATAGAAATATGGACTCTGCAACCACGGAAAGGCAAGAATCCCTTCAAAGCAGCATCACAACAGTTTGGTGGGAACATTGGGTTTATAGGGCTGTAAGAAATCAGCAGTTTCCCCTCCTGGGCTCCTCAGCAGAACCTGCTCCAGCATGAAAGGAGTGCAGGAATATCTGAGCACAAAGTCCTGCAGCCCACCCACAAAATTACAGGGTGACAGGTGGCAGCTGCCTGGCTGCATGTCCCTGAGTGCTTCCCCAGAGCAGAGCTGCTCAGGGAGCCACCAAATCCCTTCACAACCCCGGGAATTTTGATTTGGGAGGGAGCAGGAGCTGCACACTCTCTCCCAGGCATCTCCAGCACCCAAAAATTGCTGCTGGCTCCTTCCAAAGGCTGCCATAAAACCTGACATCAGGACCAGCCCTGGAGTGTCCAAACCATTTCTATCCAGGCTTGGGGTAACCACAAGTCTGCAAATTACAGGGATTTATCTCTGAGTGCTGGCCTGCAAGATGCAGAGAGCTAAAAACCCCAAAGTGCCTTTGGGATTAAACCTACCTGAACCCATCAGCAGCAAGGAGAGCAGTAAATCCTGCAGGGATTCCTGCTGGCAGGTTTTTCCTGGGATGCTGTGAGCTGGAGCAGCCCTCTCTCCCTTTTTCTGGTGCACACAACGATGCTGCCACGTCAATAAAAGCTCAAATGGTGTTTTCAGGGTCTGCTCACCCAAACCAACCCAAACCCGCTGCTTCCTCTGCTGAAGAAACTGGAAAGAAAAGGAGCATTGAGAAACTGCTCACCTGGGTGAATCCAAGCCTGGGGGATTGGATTCAGAGCCCAGCTGTGTTCTGAGGAAGGTGAGGAAGGCAGCCTGGCCCCCTCCCACTGCCTTTTCCACTCCCTGCTCAGCTTCAAAGCCTGGCATTTAGCACATCTCTGCTTCAGCCACTCGGGCTGTTAAATGGGCACATTTTCACTCCTCAAAGCCATGTCAAGACCCTTTGGGAAACTTTTATCCTTATTTTAAGTGGAGTGCATTGTATTTCACCCCAAAGCCGTTCCCATATCTGGAAACTTCTGGACTCACCTGAGAAACAGAAACAAACCCAGCAGAGGGGTCGGGGGGACTCTCACCTCCACAGGAGGGACAGCACCAGAATTTCTGGCTGAAAAACTCCTGCTTTGGAGGAAGAACAGGCTTGCAGCTGACAGTGCCATCAGGTGCCAAAGGCAGCTGCTAATGCCTGATGGCTCCGTGTCACAGGCAGTGAGGCAAGAGCCAAAAACCATGGCAGCAGGAGGAGGGGATGAGCTGGAGCATCACTGCTGGGATCTGGGCTCGGGCAGAGCCCTGGAAATATCGATGGGACGCTGGCTGGAGGCCACGGGGCTGTTTGATCAGCCAGCATGGCTCACAGCTGGACACAGCAGATAACAGGAGAAAACTCAAGCCCTTTTCCCCTCTCCTCGCCTCTCTAGCAGGGCTGCCTCCAAAAGAGGAAGGAGGGAGGAAAGGAAGCCCAGTTAATGAGTTCTGCTGCTGTACAGCAGCCTCTAGCCCTGCATCTGGAGGTCCTGGGGGGTGTGGAGGTGCAGGACCAGGGGTGCAGGCCCTGGCACAGGTGGGGAGAGAGCCCAGGGAGCCAGGCAGGTGTGACTGCCAGCCAGGGAGGAGCAGGAGCAGAGGGGGAGAGAGCCCAGGGAGCCAGGCAGGTATGACTGCCAGCCGGGGAGGGGCAGGAGCAGAGCCCAGCCCCACCTAGAGCAGAGTGGGACTGAGCTCCCTGGGGCATCCCCACCCCACTGTGGGGTGGCTGTGCTGCCCCATTTAGCAAAACCCCTCTTCTGCCTCTCCCACACGCTGGTGTCTCACCCACCTCCAAAATACATCAGGACTGAGCCTGTGCTGCAAAAATCTGACTCCTGCAAGCTTCCCTCTCCACAGAGGTAATGTACCAGGCTGCATCTGATTTCTTCTCTCCCCTTCCAGCCCTTTCACCCTCCTCTCCCTATCTTCGAGGAACAGATGCACCCATTCATAACCAAGCAGAAGAAAGTGTGAATTTGCCTTCCTGAGCACAGTGCAGCTGGCAAAGCGCAGGAGGGAAAATGATGTTTTGCACGAATACAGAAATTATCTGCACTGATCTTATTAAGCTTGAATGGGGAACCGACAGAAAAGAAAGGAGGGAAGTGAAAGGCATTGTTTGGGTGTAGCATCATTATTGTTTATCCTCTCCAAGCACTCCATCATCCTAATCCCAGCATCTCCCACGGTGACAGGTCAGGAACAGAGATCTGTGAAACAGCACGATCCAGAGCCTGCCAGAGGGATGCAAACCTGGCAAGGCAGCACCTGGGGAAAGCCTCACCTGCAATTCCCAGGCAACTCACAAACATTATCAGCGTTGAAAATATCCATGTGGCACCAATTAGCACCAGAGAACTGGGATAGGCAGGGGTGAGGGAGAAACAAAGGCTCAGGAACTCCCTAACCCACACCCTCACAGGGATATTTTTATTTATCACATGAATTAATTCCATGCCAAGCTTCCCAGGACACAAGAGCCAATTGCTCATGCTACAGGCAGCACAGCAACTCTGGCAAGTACAGAGAAACAATCACAAGGTGGAAATTCAAACAGAACACAAGTCACCTGCTATCAAAACTGGGGGAATTTGGCAAATTTCCTCCTCAGCACTCACCACATCAAGGCTGCTTAACGATGCTAATTAAACAGGTACCTCCCAGACACAGCCTGGAAGATTTACATCCCTCATTTGCATTTCTCAGTTTATTTTTTCTCTCCTCCAAGGCACCATTTGAACGGCCACGGTGTGATTGCTTGGAGGGCTTTAATTTTGCACGAGTGCCATCTAAAGATGAAGGGCTGTCCTGTCAGCAGCTCCACGGCTGCTCCTCCTGCCCCTGCTCTCCCACAGTGGGGCTCAGCTGCTCACTGAGATTTTCTTGGTCCCTTGGGCTTGGTTTCACCAGCTGAGAAATAAAGAATGTTGGAATCAGCTGCTCTGGGTGATCCAGCTGCTGTTCCAGGGGCTGGGAGTGGATCAATCTGGGGATTCTTTTGAGGATGAGTCTCTGAAATATCCAGCAACAGTGTGGGGTTGTTAGGACCAGTCTCAGAGGTGTGATCTCTCCACCCAGCTCCCAAACCCAATCCCAAAATTCGAGACCAGGGGCTGCTCCCACAGGATGGGACAGCAGAGCTGGAACAGGAGTTTGTGTAATTGCAAGGAACTAAAAGCAGCCACGGTCCTGTGGGAATTTGTCAGCTCTGAAACCACAGGGCAGTCACACTCGGGGAGGGGGGGAGGTATCTCTGCCAGCACCCCTCTCCTGATAAGGCTCTGATTAGCAGCAGGTCACCAGGCTGATAAGAAGTGGGAGGAGGTGACATCTGGCATCGTGTTCCTGTCTGCTCTGCCATGGAGCAAAGGCAAGATCCTCATCTCGTGCAATTCCAGCAGTGCATGGACATGCTGCTGGCAGAGGAAATGGTCAGGGAGGCCTCTGGATGAGCAGCTCAGATGAAAGATTCCCACAAGGTGCTGACCCATCACCTGCTATCCCACGCCTGCTGAAAGTCTCATTAGGTGAGTGCAGCATCAGCCCTTCCAAAATCCCCCCCTGGACTCTCTGTCCATCACACCCACCTGCAGAACAGGGTGGGAGAACAGGTGGGGAGGAACAGAGGCATGGGAGGAAGAAAAGGGAGAGGGGAGAGAAAAGGGACAGGGAGGTCTCCAAGGTGGGGAGGAACAAAGGCATGGGAGGAAGAAAAGGGAGAGGGGAGAGAAAAGGGACAGGGAGGTCTCCAAGGTGGGGAGGAACAAAGGCATGGGAGGAAGAAAAGGGAGAGGGGAGCTGGTGAGACACAGCTCCTGCCAGCCCTCTCCCCGAGAAGGAAACAACTTCTGGGAGGGGAGGGGAGCAACTGCTGCCAAGTTCCATTTCACAAACGAACTCCAGAGGTTATTTGCCAGTTTGTGCCACTGCCCAAGCCCTCCTGCAGACTCTCCAGACTCAGCAGTGGCCAGAACCACGTTGCCCAAACAGCAGCTGGTGGCCCCTTCGCTTTGGCCACGCAGAACGTGCAGATGGCTCTGGCAGGGGAAGCACTGCCCTGCCCTGCCCTGCCCTCCCAAAATAAAGGGTAAAAACCAAACAGGGGAGCTTGGCAATCCACAGGCAGCGTTTCTGACTCGCAGAGATCCCACAGCTGACTCTCCCATCTGGTGGCTGTTGTCATGGCAAGAAGCAGCAGCACAAGAGCTGCTCAGTCCTTGACACACTCCATCCTTGGCCTGATGGCAGCTCCCCAGCAGAACAATCCCAGCAGCAATTACTGAGGAGCTCTTAGAACAGGGGAAGGCAAAAACAGATTAAAAAGCTATTAGAAACCTTGAGGCTGAATGCTGAGGGAACAGGAGAGCCAGGGCTGTGTGAGCTTGGCAAACAATGAGGAGACACAGAGACGCTTCTTCGTGGGCCAAGTTTAATGGACCCTGCTTGTCACAGAGCCTCAGGAGGTTGTGGGGACAGCACTTGACAAAAGGACAATTGCTGCTGCTTTGTGAGTCTTGGTTGCAGGGTGGAAAACCTTCAGGGAGGGGCTGAGGAGCAGATCTGTGCCCCTGCCAATGCCAGCATGAGGCACAGAGGAGGGGACAAGACAAAAGGTGACTTTCAAGGGCAGGATTCAATTAAAGTCCAGCCACACAATTCCACTGGCTGGGTTATTGTCTTGCCTTGCTGGAGGATTTGGAGAGTATCTACAAAAAAACTTTTTTATTGTTTCATGAATGGCAAAAAGGTGTTACTGAGCAAAAGCTTTATTGTTTCCAGTAGTAAAACACCACATAAATGTTGTGAGGGATGGAGAAGAGAACAAGAAAATAATAAGCACAAATGACCAGAGCAGACTAAGCACATTCACTGAGCTCTTCTTGCCCACATTGAGCTGGCTCAAAAGGCAGGTACAGATTCAGGGTAATATTCCAACAAAAGCTACAACCAAGAGAATCACCACAAAGGGAAAAGTGGTCTTCAAAATACAATAGTGCACAGAGCTGCAGATGCTCCTCATTCAGTTCCTCAGCCTGGATCACATTGTCCAGGACCAGATCCTTCCCTTAGTCCAAGAGGAGTCTTTCCACAGCTGATTGAACAATTCTGGTTCAAACTCAGGTGGAATTACCCCATGGAGTTAAAATACACAGGTAAGAAAGAAAAGTTTCCAGTCTCACTAGCACCAGAGCAATGTCAAATTTATCTCTGAGAGTGTTTTATAAAAGCTGGCCTCAGTTAAAAATCAAGCTCATGCCTCACAGTGGTACAGCAAGGATTCCCAGGCCCCTGTGCAGAGCTGGCACCCCCCAGTGTGGGAATTGGAGGGGGAATGGGGACACGAGTGACCTGCCTGCACTGCCCTGGAGTGAAGCACAAGGGACTCAAGGAGAGTTAGAAATGACACTCCTGATTTTAAAAGCTCTTTCCAACTCAGTGTAGAGCTGGTGATGAGAAAGGAACAGGTTTAAAGAAAACAGAGTCAATTCCTAAAAGTATTTTCCCTTCTCCTTCTGCTGTAGAATTAACTTTGGCTGGCAGGCCAGGCTGTCTGAGGCACTGCAGTAACGAGCAAGACAAGCCTCACTTGGACTGTCAAAAGCTTCAAGGCAAAACAGAACTCTTTTTGGTGCCTAAACACATTGGAAATTGAAGACCCTACAGGCTTAAACACACTGGAAATTGAAGACCCTGCAGCTCTCAGAAGAAACAGCTCTGAAACCACACCAGTATTTCAGCAAAAGCTGACAGCTGGAGTTATTTTTCAGATACAGCTGATGGTTTTGGCATTACCCATTCCATAGATGCAGTTAATGGCCAGGTTAACAACAGACCATGCCATAAAACATCCCTCAGTGGAGAACAACCTCATCCCTTGCTCTCCCCAGCACTGATGGTGTGGCCCTCACACTCAGTGATTTCTTTTTCTGCCATCCCAGGGAGCCCACGGGGCCCAAAGGTTTTGTCTTCATTTGTAAAAGGGCAGGAACAGATCACAGAGGGAGGCTTGGAAGCATTTCACCAGCAACCTGCCACAGCACATGGAGTGGGGGAGCAGTGAGGGAATGGCCCTCTGTTGGGCCATGCTCATTTCAAAAGCAAGTCAGGGATTGATTTCCCATCTCCTGCCGGAGCGTTCCAGCACCCAATCTCATTTATCTTCATACTGCAGCCATTTGTAAGAACACACACTACATGCACACAAAGTGCCCAGAGCAAAGGAAAACAGAACAAAAGAGAAATAACCGAGGGGAAAGGCTGACATTAATGGGCACAAATTGCCTTTAACTCCGTGATTTCAGAGGGAACTTTTTGGAATCCTTTGTTTCTTCATAATAGACAGGTCAGCTCCAAAGCATTTAATAAAATCCCACAGACTACCAGTGTGGATTTTGTTCAGGTCTTCAAAGATCTAACTGCTCCAGAGATGTGAGGTAATTTGATTTTTCTCATCTGTCAGGCCTTAGAGGGAAATTGTCCATTCTGGAGGATAAGCAGGACCAGGGCACAGAGTTTTCAACAGCCTGACTCATGATGACACCACCAGAGTCAGCCAGATGCTCAAGACTTCCAGGAAAAAGGCAAAAGAAAGGTCCTTGCTCATGTAAGGTGTGCACGTGGGAGGGGAATCTGCAGAGCTTTACAGGACAAAGTCATTTGAAAGCTTTTATCCAATTTGGGTACTCACAGGCAGCCAGCTGGGCTGGGGTTGGGGGTGTGCTCCCCCAGGAGCTGCAGCAAACACATCTCCTCTGACCCCCACCCTCCCACGAGCCAGGCCAAGAGGAGTGAAAAAATCCCAGCAAACTCCTTGGAGTGCTCCTTTCCCCTGAGCAGAGAGAGAGGGAGGGAACAGGAGCACAGCTTCATCAGGAACTTCTGCTTCCTGATGCCCCCTCCAAACTCACTCCAACCAGAACAAAACAACAACAGCAAACACAAGGAGCACCTTCCCCATGGGAGCCACGGGCAAATCACAGCCCCAGTCTCTCTGCTGGGCTTCTCACAGGACAGGCAGGTGCTGTCCCAGCTGTCCCCGAGCTGCCAGCACCTGTGGGAGAGCAGCACAAAGTCACCACTGGCAGCAGCTCCTGTCTGGAGTGGAATCTGAGGAATGGGAGTGCTGGATCCAGGAAAAAGCAGCTCCATCTTCACCCCCCATCAGAGTCGTGTTCTGGTGTGGACTCGGCGTTTGCCTTCAAAATAAATAAAGGACAAAAGTTTTGTTTGGAAAGCAGCAAAGGGGAGAGGCTCCACGAAGTTATTTCATGTTGCTTTTGTGTGCTCAGTGCCATTTTAAGAGCTCCCTAAAAATAATAAAGAGAACATCTATGCATCATTAGTCCAGCAGTCAGGGCCCATTAGACTTGACTAAAGGAAGAAAAGCCAGGGGAAGGAAATGTGGAAAGAAGGAGAAATGAGGAGTTGTGCTGCTAGGACTGGTCCTTCAGTACATGTTCCCCAGGTCAGACAGAAAGCCAGAGCTCAGCTCTGAGGGGTGACAGAGCAGATCTGCCATGAGACCTTTGTGCTCCCCATGTGCCAGGGCCATGGACAGCAGCCACAGCACAGGGACAGCCCCAGGGCTGGGGATGGGCACAGGACTGCCCTGCTCTGCTCCAGATTTGGTCTCCTGTTGACTGAACAAGCCTGAGCTGATCCCTTCAGGCCAAGCTCAGGCTCTACTGGGACACACTGCTCCTCCTGCTTGGAGAAAGGACAGGGGAATCACAGCGTTCAATGTAAATTGTTCAAGGCACCAGGAGTCCCGAGGCAAATTCCTCCCAGCAGCTGCTGCCTGACATCCCTGTTAAAAGATAACCACAGAACCTCTCTGTGTGTTTACAAAGACTCCAAAATCCAGGCTCTTCACTTCTATCTTGCTGACTTCCCCTGCTCTTTCCATCCTGCTTTGTTTGCAAAGCTGACATCAACTCTTGCCCTTGGTGCTTTGTGCAAAATGCTGAATAGAAAGTTGGAGTAAATGTATTGCAGAGGGCAGAGAATGAGTCTGAGGAGGTGGGGACAGGAGGCCAGACAGGCTGTTTGATCAAAGACCAAAGCACAGACCTCTGCAGTGGGAAAGAAGGCACAAAAATAGGAGTTTCATCCTCAGCAGCAGACTTGTTTCCTGATATATTGAGTGAAAGAGCCGAGAGAATGAATCTTTGTCATCCCTCTATTTTGAAGGAAGAAGCCTTCAATTTAAAACTCCATAAAGAATTACAGGAGTAGTGAAAGTAATTTATTTTTTAGTTACTCGAGCCTTTATTCGCTTAACTCCAAGGCGGGCTTGAAAGAGCTGAAAATGTTTTGCTTCTACCACTCAAGGATGAAAATATTTTAATTCCCTCAAACATGGAAGGGGGCACAGGCTTCTCCTGAGGTTCATATTTACAAATGCATTGTATCTGGAATGCAAACCTTGAATCATTTCCTAATGCTGCCACTACCCAAAGCTATGTTTTATTTATAAGTACAGCAGGACCACTTGGTGCTCTGTGGATATGAGGAGGCAGAGACAGCTCAAAGCTCCTCAGCCATGAAGGCACAATTCAATTTTTTCACTTTGGGGAAGACAGACAACTTATCCTCCTTGGCAGCAGGAAAACTCAATCCCAGCAAGCTCTGAGCAAAAGGGGATAAAGAACAGTGCCCTAAATTTGATGAGGCAAGAGTGAAGGGAACAGAGGCTTGGATGGGAGAGGCAGGGTGTGGGTGAGGGTCTTTCCTTCATCTCTGATCCCTCTGTCCTTCCCAAACTGTGCCCTAAATGCAGGCAGAGGGAGGAGGAGCAGGGATTTCCCACCTCTTCCAGCCTGCTGCAAAACCAGCCCTGGAAATCCACACAAATGAGGAACAAGTCTGAAACAAGTCTGAAAACATTTAAGCAACTTTCTCACCAAGCACAGGAAAACAAAAGTCAACTCCCCAAAGACTGCCATGAAGCAAGTAATTAAAGAAATTACTACCTCATTTGGAGCCTAATTACTGTTAGGACAATTTTTTTTTTTTTTTTTTTTTTTTTTTTTTTTTTTTTTTTTTTTTTTTCTTCCTACATGGAATGGAGTAGTCAGACCCACTGAAGCAAAATGTTACCTCCTCATGGTCCCTGAGGGAGCAAAGCAGACATCTGAGAAGAAGAATGGAAGTGAAAATAGAAGTTAATGCTTTAACTTCAAAGATGCCCAGAGAATTTCCTGCCACGACAATAATGCTGGATGGCTCTGCCTGGCTCATGTATTAACAGCTTGAATATTTATGAGCAAAAGTGGATGCCTGCCCCAGCCAGGGAGGCACTGAGCCCACAGACAGACACCACCTCATTTCTAAATCCAGTCAATTCCTGAAAGACAGGGCATAAATCTCCCCAAATTAAGAGAGCTGGGAGCAGCACTCCCTGTCCATCTCCCTCAGCTCTGCTCAGCCTCTCCCAGCACCAAACAGCTCAAAGGAGGTACCCAGGAGATGCAGGAGAAGGGTTCAGGCTGGACCTGATGACATCTGGGGATCTTTCCAGCAGGTCTCACCCCGTGCTTGCAGACCTGAACACTTCTTACCCTCAGCAGGCAGTGCCACCCTCGCCTCCTCTCAGCTCCCAGCCCTGTTCAACGTGGCTCTGTTGAAGTGCCAGCTGCTGCACCACTCTTTAAGTATTAATGATTTAGACAACACACTGGCAAGCAGGCAGAGATGGGGAGGCTGTGATTTGCACTCACTCATTAGCTTCTCTCGTGGCTGCCTCTCAGACCTGATTCCAGCAGGAACCCGAGCTTCCTCCAGCCCCACAGCCCACGCCAGGCTCGTTCCCCATTCCCCAGCAGCCAGCTGCTCATGGAACAGCCAGCAGGATTCACCATTTCTGGGACAAATCCCTCAGAAGATGCTGAGAACCCCATCAGCTGGCACCCATCAATGCAGAACTTGCTGCTGATCTGAGGGGAGATGACTTTGGTTTAATTTACCCCCTGCAGCAGGCCCAAGCTCGGATTTATCTCCATTAAAAGCTCTCCCTGGGCTAATGAAAACCACTGTAAGATATTGATTATTTCTTTGTTTCATGCTGTTTAATATTCCCCTTCCTTAATAAAAATGTCATAATCAACACAAGTGAGGATTTTGCTCTTTTTTAAGGCATCTCTCAGCATCAGCTGTGCAGCCAGAACAAGGTGAGTCACCTGCCCTAGCTGGGAGCAAGTAAGAGGGAAAAGGAAGACTGTGCTTCTTCCATATGTGCAAATTTAATTTTCTTTAGGATAAAAATGTTCTTCAGGACAATGAGTGTGTGACCTTCCCCTTGAAAGCTATCACATCAGAGCAGGCAGAAGGAAGAAGCAGAAGGAACACCAGCCCCTCAGAAAACGGGGCTTTTGAAAGGCTTTGAGAGCAGGTGGTAAAAAAAAAATTTAAAAAGTAATAAAATTGGCAGCCTCTCAACTCACCACTCTTCTGAAACTTTGGCTCATGGGCTGAGGTTGCCTAAATCCCAATGCAGCTCTGACAATGAGTCATTTCATGACAAACTCCAGGCTTCATTATCTGCCTCGGCAAAGCCCAGGCAGAGCACTGGAAACCTCCAGCCTCTCCTTAACAGCTCCTTGTCTTCCCCTGGCCAAAACCCTGCTGCTGGCTTGGCCTTCAGGCTGAAAGAGCCCAGGACTGTGAGAGGAGCTGCTTTTGCAGCACCACTCCCCAGTTCCCTGCTCTGGAGGTGGCCTGGGATTTCAGGATGCTCTGCAAAGTCGCACTTGAGAGCGGAGTTGGAGCAGAGGTGAGAAAAGAAGTGCAAAGAAAGTCACCGGTGGAACAACACCTGAGGTGATAATATGGAGCAAAAATTGCTCCTGACAGGATGCTCTAAAGGTGCAGAAAATCATCTTTTAACAGCCCCATTCTGCAGCTGAGGATCAGCAGCTGAAATGAGGAAGGATCTTTGCTCCTTGCTCTGCTTTTGGGGCAGGGCAGAGCTCAGGGAATGTCCAAAAGGCAGGAAGATGCTGGGAACCTTGACATCCAGCACCCACCATCTCCATCACTCTTTAAATACATCAACAGCAAGAGCAGCCTCTGTTTGTTGGCAAAGAGAGGCACCCAAAGCACTGAAGCCCTCACTGCTGATTTCCTGCCTCCCTCCCTGGATTTGGGAGGCCACGGAGCCCCTGTACCAGAGCTCTTGTCTGAACAAAGCAGCCCCTTCTGCAGGAACACTGAGAAACAAATGACCCCAGACATAATAAAGAGCTTTACAGAAACTCCCCAGGCAGCCAACCTGGCTTAACCTTTTCCTTAGCAGGATCCTCTCTACGTCTCAGGGCCAACTTTAACTGGGCTCAGGAGATTGCTGCAGTTTTCCTTTTTTAAATATCTGCCCATGCTGCCTGTCACTTCAGCTCTCCCCCATCTACACAGGGAGATCCCACTGGAAAGATTTGACCCCTTGTGCCAAGCTTTGCATATGGAGTTTTTAGCAGGAAATTGGTTTTTTTTTTCTTTTTTTTTTGCCTCTGAAACAGTGCTTGCACTGTCATGGCCAGGCAGCAGTTGGCTTAAAGAGCAGGCAGAGAAGCTACAAAACACTGAGTACAAACACATTGCCCAGGAGTGGATCCATCCATCCATCAGAGGCAGCAGCAGCAGGGTCACCTGCTGTCCACCAACACCCATTCCAATCCCACAGGACAACCTGCAGCTCCTCTCTGCAGGCAGCAGGAATCCACCTCTCCAATCCTGCACAAAGGAGCTTAAAATAAACCACCCAGCCCAGGGCAGGCTCTAATCCAGGGGGAGGAAGGACAGAGCAGGAGAATCACTTGTTTGGTTTGGCTGGTGAAAAACTAAAAGAAAACTGCAAGTCCCTGGGATCTGGGGAGGGAGGGAAGAGCAGAGGAACAATTTTGCTCTGCCTGTTTCTAGCAGGAAGCGTGGGCAGGGAGGGGGACCACGACTCTGGGGCACTGAAGGATGAACCTGCTTTCTCTAATCCAATTTATGCCTCAACACGGCCAGCACCAAGCAGGCTCAGGAAGAACAGGAGAGGCAGTTCAGAGGGCAGGAATGCTCTGGAGGGAGCAGGGCTGGATGATAACTTGAGGGGTTAGTGACTAAATTAGTGGGAACTGCAGAGAGAACACATTTGCATCTCTTTCAGCTGCTTCAGGTGTGATAGCAGCCTCTGCTTTCCCAGTCACTTAATTGTTCTGAGGTTTTTGAGGGGGAAAAAGTGTCTTTCTTCTGCACTGCAGAGTTCTGGGAAGAGCCATACTCAGCTTTAAGAGCAACCTCACTTCAGGAAAGATTGTCTCATAAAGCTGCTGGACTTTGCTTTGCTTCAGGAGAAGCTCAATCTGTTCTGCTGGCTCTGCAGGACACAGAGGAGCTGCAGGGCTCTGCAGGGCCACAGCCCCTGGCTCTGAGTGCTCCTGGCCGTGGGTGCAGGCAGCTCCCACCCCAGACCATTACTCATGTTGCAGAAAAGGTTTTGCATTCAGGGAAGAAGGTGTGACACTGTGACAGCATCTGCCAGTACAAAAAAAAAAAAAAGAAGCAGGGAAAAGTGATCTTAGGGCCACAGCTTTGTGTGCCTCTTGGACAGCACACAAAGCCTCTGGGAAAGCTGTGCTGCCAGGGAATTCAGCCCCAAAGAGCAGGGATGTGCCCAGAAAGGGGGTGCAGCTTACCAGGGTCGCTGTGGTGCCTGTCCGAGGGTTGGTCACTCTCCGTGGGGCTGAGCTCGGCCCCCTGCTCACTGCCCAGGCTGCTGTGGCTCCCCAACACTGGGGGGGCCTGGGGGGTCCCCAGGGCTTTGCTCCTGGCCTGGCTGGGTGCCCTGGTGGGTGCTGCAGGGACAGGACAGAGATGCTGCTGAGGGGAGGGAAGGACACGGAGCTGGGTCCCACAGGAGCAGGAACAGCCCAGCCCCAGCCAGGTGCCCTCAGGAGCAGGGTCACCCCCAGTTCTTGTGTTCTGCTCCCAGGAAACACCAGTGATTCCAGTGCTGTAAGGCCAGGAGTGAGGAGCTGGCCAGGGATGTGCTGCTGGGAGCAGCTCCCAGCTCCTGGAATGCTGCAGGCCATGGAATGAGCCAGGGAGAAATCCCAGTGAGAAAGGCTCAGACCCTCACCCAGCACAGCCAAGAGCCAAAAATGGAAGCACTTTACACTTCCCACCCTCCAGCCACAAGGAACTGCAGCTCCTCACCCATTCCTGCTTGGGGCTTTCTCCCTTGAGAGCCTTTTGATGCCACAGGGTCGGGTTTGTCATCCAGGCTGGAGGAGCTGAGCTCTGAGTCGCTCTCACTGTCACTGGAAACCACTGCAGGAAAGATCAGGGGGAGGAGAGGAGAGAGACAGTTGTTCACAATGTTCACAACACTTCCCAAAGAGCTGCCAGATGGATCCAAATAAAACAGGAACAAATGCTGACTCGCTGCTCACGTTCTCCCTCTCCAGAGGAGACCCTACCTGCAGTTCCCCCACAGCTGTTCCTCTCTGGTTTTACTCCTTGCAGATGATTTATAACTCCATAAAGTGCAGACACCACCAGTGCTTCTCTCCTAAAGCTGACTGGGACCACAGGGGTGCTCCTGTGCCACTCTTTGCTGCTCCAGGCACAGGGCTCTGCTCCCACTGACCCATCCCAGCACCCCAGCAAGCCCCCTCCTCCTGGTATTTGCTGCTTCCCACACAAAATGACCTTCTAAGGGATGGTACAGGCCTGGTTCCTGCTCAGCTGCACCTGCTCCACCCCTGGGTAATGTGGGGAGAGGGGTTGTTCCCCTCCAAGCTGCATTTCAAGTGTGGCAGGATCTAAGAGGAAAACACCAGATAAATCCTGAGCACATCCAATCATCCCCATCAGCAAACTGTGTTACTCCAACATCCCCAAAGCTCCAAAGGGTCACTCCTTTCCCTCAAGGAGACTCTTCTCCTGTTTCAAAGCTGCTTTTTTTTCCCTCTGTGTTTTTCTTCCCCCTGAATCCTGGCTCTCTTCCTGCAGCTTTCCACTCCCCATATTTTCCAAAAGAGCTGGAGGAGCCTAATTTTGCCAGACACAGCTTCCCAAACTGGCAGGTTCTTTCCACTTTTCCATGCAATTATGCAAACACCTCTCCTGCTTATACTGGTGTAAAAGATAACTCGACTGCCAGCTGCTCTGGGTAAAATGAGAAAGGTGTTTTCCCTAATTCCTGGGTTTTTGTGGTGGTTTGATCTCAGAACAGAAATGGTGGGGCTGAGGAGGAAAGTAATAGGAAAAAAAAAAAAGTCTAGTTTTTGTTTGAGGGATTGCAGCTAGAGCACTCCTCCATCTGAGCAGGCAGATAGCAGCTCTCCTGGCAGCTCAGCAGCCACTTCAAACAGAGGTCACAACTCCTGGTGAAAAGTACAAAACTGGCCCATGAGGGATGTAAAGTAGGTAACACTGCAAGCTGCAGCCTCTCCTGTGGAAAAAGGAAGCCCCAAGGATTTTTTTTAGAGCCACCAGGACGTCTCCAGAAGCTCACATTGGTGTGAGAAGTGATTTTCTCTGTGACTGAACAAACCCCATGGGTTACTCAGGTGCCCAAGCTCAGAGAGGGACGTGGGTGCAGGGGAACAAGGTGACACCCACGGGGTAACACAGAGCTGTCAGTTCATCTCTCTGTGTCAGCCCAAACCCTTCAGCACTCCCCAGGGCAGGAGGATGGGAATCCCTCCCCTTGCACACAGCAGGAGCTGTCAAATATTCCTGCCAAGCACCTCTGCAGGCACTCCTGTATTCAAGGATCTGTACTACACAAAATATTTCATTTTAAAAAAGAGGAATGAATACCTAAACTAATGCTAACATCTCTGAGGATATTAAAGTTGGCTGCCAGTGTTATTGCAAAGCATTATTGAAGTTGCCCTGGCAGGCAGCTCCTCATACACACCCTGCACAGCCTTTCCCTGCAGGGAAAAAAGGCTCCTTTAAAAGCTGGGGGGCTGCAATGCTGGTTAAGAGTCTTCAAAGCAATGGTTTGTCTAAAAAACATCTTCATTACTCCCTGGGAACTTCAGGTTCAGGAAAAACATCTTCAGAACTCCCTGGGAGAAGTGGGGAGTTCTATATAAACACTGTTAAAAACAATCCATACATACCAGAGTGGGGGTTTCTTCCTACACAATCCAAATTATTCTGACCATCATTCTGACCATCTTATTGCTCAATTCTCTCAGAAAATGAAGTCCTGTTCCACTTGGTCATCATCTTTTTTTTTTTTTTTTTCTTTTTTTTATTTTGCTCTCCTGGATTCATAAAATCCATTTCCTCAGAACAGCTCCTTCCTCCATGAATCCTCTGAAAATGCTGGGAGCCAGGATTTATTTGGAGAAGGCCCCAGTGAATCAGTGGAGGTGACTTTAGCTGCCTGTCCTGCTGCCATTCAGCAGCTCAGAGAGAACCAGCACAAGAGGAGGAAAATATTAATGACTCGAAGGCACTCTCACCACAGGACCAGCCCTGTCTGCTCTCATTTCCTCTGCTGCCAATAAGAGTGTGTTTTACTCACTGCACCAAAGTCTCCCTTTCAGGTAATCCTTCATCCAAACCTTCTGCTGGCACTTTCCAGAGCCCAGAAGTATTAAATCTGGAGTTCCAGCAGTTGCTGATATATCAATAGGAGCTGTTGGACAGCTGTTCTTTCAGAGGATGGAACAGATTTATCCCTATCTCCAGCTGACTGGGAAAAAAAGCTCATAAAATAAAATCTGCTGAGATAAAACTTGCTAGAAAAGCAATATTTCCACAGGGAATGGGTCACTCACTGAGAGCCTGGAGCCCTGCAGCTGCTGGCAGAGCCCAGCTCCCTCCACACATGGCTCAATCCCCAAGCCAGGGGCACACAGGGAATGGTGAAGGACAACTGCTGGCTGTTCCTATCCCCAGAGGCAAATCAGGCCGTGGGGAGGCTGTGCTGAGGCCAAGGGGAAGGAGCACTTGGCTGGGGCTGGGATTTGTTATTAAATGTGTGCTTCTGGCATGGGAAGAGCCATCCCAGCTCCCTCGTGCTGCCAGCACAGGGCAGGGCCCAGCCTGGCACACGCAGCCCTTGGCACCTCCTGCAGCTGTCAAAACCAGCAAAAGCACGTGGGAATCACTGCTCCAACACAGCCCCAGGGTGAGCACAGTCCCTGAGCAGGGCTGGCCTGCAGCACCCAGATTTTTGGGGAGCAGGGAGTGTGACAGCTCCTGGTCACTGCAGGTGGGGGTGTGAGAGAAAATGAGGATTTTTACAGCCCCAGGTCCCACTGAGGGCAGCTCCCCTCTCAGATCACACCCAGTGTTCCTCCAAGAAGGAAGAGGTGACTGGACCCAGCCCTTGTCCCTTTCAGGAGCAGCACAAATTGCAGCTTTGTCACTGCAAAGTTGGCAAGTTGGGTGCCCCCCTTGGTGGCACTCCCCAGCACATCCCTCAGGGGTTTGGCCTCCAGCTCCCAGACATCCCTCTCTGCTCCATCCCTCAGGGATTTGGCCTCCAGCTCCCAGACACTGGACAAAGCCACTGCATCCCCCTGCCCAGCTGCTGCTCCCGTGCCTCTGGCACATCCCACTGCTTGGCAACAGGGATGGAACAGGAAAATCCCCCAGGGAGCAGCAGGCAGCCCTCCTGCCAAACAGTGCAGCAGCTCAGGGATCACACTCCTGTCTGCTTTCCACCCTTTTTCCTGCACAACTCAGAGCCTGGGTAAGGAAAGCCCTGCTGCTCTCGCTCCCTCCCCCTGACCCAGCACAGAATCCCACCCACATTCCAGCACATGGAGCAGAGCTGCTGCCCAGCAAAAGAAATATTGCTGCTATTCTCCTCCTGACAATACATTTGTGCCTTAATTAATAGCAGGGTTGCCATGGCAACTGCTTGTTTATAACAGAAAAACTAAAGGCACCAGCAAATCCCCGTGTCAGCGAGCACAGGAGAAATACTGGGTGTGCAAAAATAAAACTTCTGCCTGGTGGGGTTGGCTTTTCTCCCTCAAGGAAGAAAAAGGCTTTTCTTCCTGCCTTCCACCCTCCTGCAGTGGGAGCAAATATTCAGGTTCTGACACTGATCCCTCCCTTTTGAGGGGGAAAAAGGGACACCTGAAGTTTGTCCCATCTCTGCTGAATGGCAG
This sequence comes from Urocynchramus pylzowi, assembly GCA_013397555.1. Lineage (NCBI taxonomy): Eukaryota > Metazoa > Chordata > Aves > Passeriformes > Fringillidae > Urocynchramus > Urocynchramus pylzowi. Next base: position 90,907 of record VZRH01003873.1, read on the forward strand.
CTCCTGGCACAGAGGGTGCCCGGGGGCTGGGGCAGGACTGGGCTGGCCCCACCTGACTGGAATCCCTGAAGAGCTCAGAGCTGGCTCCTTCAGCACATCAGAGGTGAGCAGAGGGGCTGCACAGGGCTGGCCAAGATGATGGAAAGCCCACAGAGAGCAGCCTGTCAGAGGCAGGAGTGTTAAATGCCAGAGCTCATTCCCAGGAACATCCTGCCAAACAAGCACCAGGGCTGTGCTCTGAGCTGCAAGGACGTGTCTGGGTGAGCGTGTACAAGGTGTGAGCTGACAAATGCTACCAGCCAGGCAGGGGGGAACCAGCCCAGGCCAGCTCCAGCTGCAGATTCACCGTGGCAATATCATGGATCCACATCTCCACGGGGGAAGGAGGCAGCCCTGCCCACGGAGGAGCTGTGGGATGACAAACAGCAGGAGTCCCAGCACTGGCAGCTTCAAAGGAGGTAAAAGGAGGGGGGAGATGCACAAGCTCCCAGCTCCAGAGATGAATTACAGCCTGCAGTGCCCACTGAAAGCTGGCCAGAGGACAGGCAGCCTCACAGAGAAGGGCAACAGGGAAAGAAAGCACCAGAAAATAAAGCCATAAATTAATATTACCCAACCCATAAAACAGCAGCCAGACAAACATCAGAGAGCAGGGACAGAGGCAGCTCACCACCCACATCAAAGCTTACCAAAGGTCACTTTGCTGTCCTCCCCTGCTCCTGCCTGTATTTATGGGGAAGCCTTCTCCAAAAAACAGAACTCAGCTGAAAAGCTGCACTAAGCAGCAGGCCAGGTCTGGGCTCAACAGCTTTAACTCCTAATGTTTTCTCTATCATGTGAACAAAACCAACCTCATCAATCAGTCCCTCTGCTAAGACAACTCCTTCCAAGCATCTCCTGGAGGGCAACACAACCATCTATTGTTGATCTAATTTGTCTTTAATTAAAAAGTTACAATAGGGCTGGGAGTGCTTTCTTAGCTGGGCCCTGAAGAGCAGGTTTGTAAACCCAAGGCTTCTGAGGTTTCTTTATTAAAAGGTTATTTCCCCCTGCACTTCTGCTAAGTGGAGGAGTTCATGCAGCTGGTTCACTCAAGAGATCTGCTCCAACTGAGGGGATCTAACAGCAAAAAACAGAAGGGGAGAGGCCAGACAGTTCTGCTAATCCACACAGAGAGAAAGGAAATCAAAGCAGACTGGCAGCAGCTCTGATTCTGCAGCACTCACATGCTGGCAGAGCAATTCCTAACTCAGCTCACAGTGACTTGAGGAATCTGCCCAGCAGATCAGCAGAAGTGAGGAGCAAGGAGGGAGGGAATGAGACCAGCTTTGGGTCAGCCTTGGCTGCACAGTGATGTCCAGCAGTGGCACGGTCCCTGGAGTTCAGCAGGAGCAGCTCCTCAGGCAGTTCCATGGCTCATCCCAGACCAACAGTGGGGTGAGGGCTGTGAGAAATGGAGGAAAGCAGGGGTGGACTGAAGGACAAGCAGTCCAGGAGGACTGGGACTAACCTGGGCCACCAACATGCACTTAAATACCAGCGAATCCTCCAAAAACCACCCCACCGTGAAACTCCAACATCCATACGGAGACACACCACACCTTGTGGGACAACACCTCTAACAGAAAACTTCCCTGACTGTTGGGAAGCAGCAGGAGAAGCCAGATCCTTCTCCCACCTGCTTCCTGGGTGGGACAACCAACCTTTTCCCCTGGCCCAGGTGAAGGAGCGGCTGCTCCCGACGCTCTCGGGCTCGGCCGCCTCGCCCTGCCAGGGCTGGCACTGCAGCTCCAGGGCTTTGCTGCTGCTCTTCAAAGGCATGATGTATTTGGGCAGCCCTTTGTAGAACCACGCCCCAGACCTCTTCCAGACCTGCCAGAGACACAGACAGGACACCTTAAGCTGGGTTTTTACAGCAAAAGGAGCTCCCCACCAAGCTCGGCCCAGCCGCTCGCTCTGATCCCAAATTCCTGCCCAGTTCTTGTCAGCCCAGATTCATCCCCGTCCTCCTTCCACAGCTAAAAATTCCCAGCTGTGAAGAAGCAGCAGGTACAGATGGAAGGAGGAGCAGAAGGTGCTGCCTCATGCTGGACCTACAGCACAACCCCAGTGTTCACCTCACAGAGCAATTCAGGCCAAGCCAGGCCGTGTAACGAGCTTGAAAACCCCAGAACACTCAAATAACCTGAACCTGCAGCAGGAAATGGACCTCGAGCACTAAACTGTAATATCTGCTGTAAGAACAGCCTCTCCTCTCCAATTTAGCTTTAATGCAGCTTATGATGAAGGCACTCTATTAAGTATATTTAATATAAAGCCTGCTGTAAGCCAGGGGAAGGGAGAAGGGTGGCAGCTCAGACAAGGAGAAATGGCCTCTTACAAACCTAATTCTTGTGTGCCTTCCAGCAGCCTGATAATGAGCTAATGACACAGCCAGGGCAAAAATAAGTTAACATAGTAAAAATATCATTTTTTACGTCTTGCACTTCTGCTCAGAGTGAGGGAGATCATCAGTGTTCCCACTCCAAGTTCCCAAAGCATTTTACACAGAGTTTCATCAGGATGGCAGTGGGGACAAATGTAGGTATCCCTAATTACAGCAATACATTTGCAATTTGCCTTTAGAGCTTAATGAAAGCAGAGGGCAGTGACAAAACCTGACATTCAGGAGGACACCTGTAGTGACAAAATCTGACATTCAAAAAGCAGGACACCAGCAGCACCACTACACCGATGGTTGCCTGGTTCCCAGAGCCACCAAGAGAGCTCAAATCTCTGTGTTTGGTGTCTTGAAAGCCAAGTGCAGGTGATCTAAATGCAGAGGGGGAGCTGGGAATGTGGTTGGTTAAAAAATCCACCCAGCAGGAGAAAGCAGAGCACTGCTGTGACCCAGCACACATGCAAGAGGGAGGCTTGTGCATCACAGCAGGGTCTGCAAACCAGCAGGTGAGAGCATCCTACAGCTCCACCAACATTCTCCTGCTGGGCAACCACCCAGCAGGAGGGTGAGTCTGCCATCCAGGCAAAAAGCTGGGAAAGCCAATTTTCCCAAGACTGCAAGTTGTTCTTCTGCAGAGGGGGTTTGGCAGGCAGGACACCTCAGCAGCTCCTTCTCCACTGTGCCAACAGCCAAAGCGACCCAGCTGGGCAAGGCACAGGCTGACACAGCTCCTTCTGTCCCTTCTGCTGGCACGTGGGGACTCCCAGCAGTTGGTGCAGTGTGTCAAACAGCACATGGCAGAGCAGCACAGGGACCCTGCAGGAACAGGCTCTGCTTGCTGAGAATCAGGAAATGCAACAGATTTTGAAGTGTGGGACAGACATCTCTGCACAGAGCTCAGGTACACGTGGCCCATGCAGGAGCTGCAGGCTGGGCAAGCCCAGGTATCCCTGAGGAAGGCTGGAGGTTTGGGGAGCACAGCAGGAGAACAGGGACAGGGTTGGAAATCGTCCATCCCTGACACACGCTGGGGATCTGGTGCACACACACCTTCCCTGGATGAACTGCTGGGGAGGAAACAGCCCTCTGGTACAGTCACTCTCTGAACAGACCTTGCAACATCTGTAATTTAATTTGAAGCACTGGAGAGACCTATTATCTTCAGGCGAGCTCCAATTTAGACACACCATAAAACCAATCAGACACAGCACGGATGGCTGGAACAAAGGCTGGTCACCCCCAGGTTTCTCACTACCCCAAAGCAAGTCGTTACAGAAAGAGTTAATGACATAACACACCCAGCTCTGTTGTGGTAATACTACTATAAAATTGATTCTCTGCATACATATTCCCTTTAAATTGGTGCTTCTAATAGAGTTTGGTCCTATTATGGCAGCAGTGAAATTGTTTTGAAATCAGCTCTAAAATAGCTGCAGCAAGATGCTCTCCCCTGGATGGAGTCAGTCCCTCTGCCCCTCCAGGTCTGCAGCACAGCCCATCCCAAAGGACCAGGGATCACATCCTGCTCTGCACATGGGGCAGTTTGAGCATTCTTGGATCAAAACTCCATGTTTTGATCCATGGTGGATGTTGCTGACTGCTATTGATGGCATTTGATTGATGGCCAGAGTGGCCTGACAGCAAAGTCCTTGCTTGATTTTAAATTAATACATCTGTAACAGAGCCTTGAGAATAAAATTCTTATTTATCAGCAGGAGTTTACTCTTGCCAAGGAAGGGAGGATGTTGCTCCCACCACTTCACATGAAGGTGAAATTTGTTCCCCACAGCAGTCTGAATTTGGGTGGAGCTGGAATGTCACCAGGGAGAGGGACAGCCATGGCCATGACAGATAAATGCCTCTTATAACCCTGATAATATTCCCATTAAAACTGCATCAAGCCATCATTGCAGCTATGGAGTGACACACACTGAAGCAGATGGGGATTTTATCGAGCATTTTCAAGTGCAGCCTGAAAATGGGACCTGACAGAGACTCGCTGGGCCCTGGTGAGACTCATGTTGCTGCTCTGAGCATACAAGTGCTAAAACAAGCTCCTGAACAGGGAAAACATTAGGACTTGCTGATAGAGAGGAGAATCACAGCTGAGGGAATCATAACAAACACTTGCAGCCTCCCCAGAGTCCTCCTCACCAAACCACATCCCCTAGACAGAGATGCTTAGAAAAGATCTTTGCTGCAAAGCCACATTTTGCTCTACCACCTCCTGCTCATGCCATGCAGTGTCCTCATCCTGCAGCCCTTCCCTTCACAGCAACCTGGGCTTGGTGACAAAGCCACATTTTGCTCTACCACCTCCTGCTCATGCCATGCAGTGTCCCCATCCTGCAGCCCTTCCCTTCACAGCAACCTGGGCTCGGTGAGAGGAAAACCACCACTTTATCCTCCCATGCTGACACCAGCAATACCAAAAGGTGGGGAAGCAGCTTCCCGTGGGCTACAGCACAGAAAAAGGCACCTGCAGATGCAGCCACCCTGGGAGGACCCTGCTGGCAGCACATTCCCACCCAGCCCCTCTGTCCCAGCTCTCCAGCACGGCCCTGGCGCTGCAAACACCGCTGGCAGCGGGGAGAGAGCGAGCGCTCCTCAGCCTCGTTATTTGCATTCATCTGCTTTTCCATAACACAGAGATTTCCAATTACATTATTTACAGCAATCTGTTGTCGACTCCCACATTCGGCACTTGAGGATGAAGGAAATTAAAAGGCAGTGAAATTACCATTCCCAGCTTTGTTTCTGGAATAGCAAAATCCATCACCCCCCTGACCCCGGCGTTTCTCAAGCTGCAGCGCCTGCCAGCCTTCAACCATTTATCATCCCCCTTTCAATCAGGCCTCTTTTTTTTCCCCACCCGTGGCTCTATTCTAGAGGACACTATTTTGAGTCTAACTACTCGCTGCCACCCCCAAAATAATATGGCAGAGGCTATTGATGAGTTCTTTCAATTGCAAACAGGTGCACATCGCTCCTATTCAATCCAGAGTCACTCAAAATAAACACCCCTCTCCATTCGTGGGGTGTTTTGCCAGGAAATCGTCATGCCAGGCAGGAATAACCCCAAGCTATGTTGCTTTACAGTGTTCCAAGTGGTAGGAGTGGATATTTGAAAAGGGAAGCCCCGGGGGCAAAAGGGGAGGAGATGACTCCTCGCAAAAATTCCTCCGTCGCAAAAATCTTTGCGTGGTTTCTTGCGATAAACTGAGAAATGCAGCCAGTCTTGAAAATGCTGTGTAGTGAGGAGAAGGAATGAAAAGGAAAGTGAAGCAGAGAGGGCAAATTAAAACTTTTAACAGGTCCTGAGTAGCTGACACTCTCTTTCATATTTGAGGGAGTTTAAGAAAAAAAGCTCTCTCCCCCTACCCCACCGAAACTGCTTTCATTATCCCTACAACTCTGGATGTCTCAATTCAAATGTAAATGTGCACGAATGCTTCCAAGAGGATTTTAATTACAATGATAGCATCGCTAATTATGGATATGGATATATATATATATAAAAATATATGTATAAGGGGTAATTCAGGAAGGTGCTCTGCAGAATCTGGTGTTTCAGTCAAAATAAGGCTGTGCAGAGAGTTAAAGGGCTGAGCAGGGATTTGACAAAACCCAGCAGGTCCCTTTTCCCCTTCAGGCCACGAGGTGACAGGCAGAGTTCAGCCAGGCACAGCTAATTCAGGATGGGCAGTGCTGCTGTGCCAGAGGCCTGGCAGCAGGGAATCCTGCCAGCTGTGGGTTTACCAGCAGCACTGCTGCCAGGCAAGTTCTGCTGCTGACAGCTCAGGGATCAGCATCCCTGAGCTCCCACGGGATCATGCGGGAGCAGGACTGACCCAGGGGATCAGCTCTCCACACTCTGACTGCTGAAAGGTGAAGCAAGATCAAAGCCAAGAAAGGCACAAGGAGGAAGAAGGAGGAAGGGAGATTCTTGCCCTCGGAAGTCAATGTGAGTGTGGCTGAATTTGCTTCTACCTTTGCTTGCAGGAGCACTAAACCACAATCCACAGCATCCAAAGACACTGCAAAGGAAAACACCCACAGAATCCTGGAAAAACAAAAGAGGGTTTTCCACAGTTCCCTCTGCAAACAGCTGGGACAAATGCCTCAGGAGTGATGCAGGTGAGGTCTGGTTTATTCCAGGATGCACTGCTGGTGTGGGGGTGCCTGTGGGTCCTGGGGGATGTTCCCTTTGCAGACACAGCCCCTCACCCTGCCCATCCCCTGCTGCTCTGTTTGGGATGCCTGGAAGCAGTCAGAATCCCAGGAAACAGCAGGCAGAGCCCATCCATCGCCTCCACTCTCCCGAAATAAGAGGGTGGCAGAGCAGCTCGTTCCTCATCACTATGCAGCACAGCCTTCCCAGAGGAGCTCCTCAAGGAAACAGAAAGCAGCAGAGAGGCTGAGGCTGGGATTCCCAGAGGGATCTGTGGCCACCAAGCACTAGGCTCTGCTGGAGAACTGATGTAAGCCACAGCTTGTTGCTCTGGAGCTGGTTTTGACCCAGGCAGGGTGATGATTTAATCACAACCAAGGCCAGCACTGATGCTGCCCACACAGTAAAAGGGGGACCCTAACCCTAACCTCAACCCTAATGTGTCACTAAACTTCTGCTGGCTTAATTCCAGCCTGCAGGGATAAATAACAACCTGGGAAATGAAGGGATGAAGCAGTGTGGACAATGCCACAGGCTGCAGCTGTTAGCTGGAGCATGGAATGTCCAACCCCGCCAGCCTCAGATCCTGCTGGGTCACGTTTATTCCGATCTGCCTCAACTTCCCTGCCCAAGATTGCTCTAATTCTCAGTCCCCAAACCCCCAAAATAAAGGCAGGGCATGCAGGAAAATGGAGGGGATGGATGATTTGATGTCTGTGTGCCCACACTGTGACCCTTCCAAGCTTCTCCTGTTCAGGGCACCAGCAGCAGCATAAATAAGAAAGGAGACAGACTTGAACCCACTTTAAAGGGAATTGGAAAATAAAGCAGAAGCTAAGGGTTGAGAGGCAAGTTGAGGCTATGATTTAGTCTAAGAAGGAAAGGTCCATCCATTTTCATCAGGGCTGCAATTTGGCTGTATCTCAGGGCTCACAAAGTGAGTGCTGAAGGTTATCATACCCTCACACTCTGGCCACACATAACACGTGCTGGACACATTAATATTCTCTGTCCAGTGACCAAGCTACTTATTATTTTTTAAGAAATAAGAAAAAAACCACAGTGGTACAGAGAGATTGAAAAAAACAACAGAATAAAGGAAATAAAGCAAATTTTAGTCCCTGCATTTTCCCGCAGAGCACAGAGAATACCTGCACCTGCCTCGCTCTCTATTTTGGGATCTCTATCTAGAATTCAAAACATCTAGATGATTCAGTGTATCAAATTGTTATCAAAATCCAGGGAGCTGGAATGCTCTCTTCCTGCCCTACCCACACTGCTGCTGATAATTTAAATTATCAGCATTCACGTATCCCTCATTTCACCTGAACATGGACCTTGTGGGTGCTCCCACACACAAAAAAAATCCTTCCAATGTAAAACCTAAGCAATGCAAAGTGTTCACAACTAATTAAAAAAAAAAAAAATTCAGCACCTCAAACACCTGCCCAAACACTCTCACTACACTTCAAAAATTGATTTAGCAGAGCACCCAGGTTACACAGCTGGGTGCAGTTTGGTCAGAAATAGCTGGACTGGATTGATGCTCAAGGACCACAAGCCAAAGCCCAAAATAAATTGATAGGAACAAGTGAAAATCCATCTGTAATCACAGAACAAATTCACAGACTTCACTTCAGCACAGAGCAGCGAGGCCTGATGTTGGTGGATGCTGGCTGGCAGACAAGAATTGAGGCAGCCCATTACTTTTTTTTTTTTTTTTGCAGTGTAAAGTCAAGGATGAAGGATATAAAAATTTAGAGACCTGCATTAGAAGTCTCACAAGTTATGGGATTTTGCAGGCAGGGAGGAAAACAGATTTAAAGGCTGCAATTCTAGTTATTTTTAGTGGGACAAATATTGCAGTTATGCTCTACATCTCTCAAGCTGTATTAAAAGAACAGTTAGCCAAGTTTATTTGCCACAGAGTGAGGAGAGAAAGGGTGTAAGGGAACAACCTCTTTATGGCCAGAGATAGAAAAATCCCACAAAGCCACTGTGCTTTTCCCCTTCACTCCCTCATAAAACAAAGTTGTCACCACTGTGTGTGTTTGAGCCTGCCTGGCCTCCAGCCAAGCCTCCCAAATCCCATTTTCTGCCTTCCAAGGCCCAGGGAAGAGCCCACACATGCTGTGCACAGATTTGGGGAGGGCAGGTGGATGCTGCTGAGCCCCAGCTCCCCACAGCTGTGTTTTACCTCTCTCTGCTCACTGCAGATCTTGCACAACCACAGGGGACGTTTCTGGGCTCCAACAGTTTCTATCCCACACTTGGTGCAAACTTTCTGAAATAAGGAGAGAGAAAAAAGGAAAAAAAAAAA
>VZRH01003873.1:99859-126068 GCA_013397555.1 Urocynchramus pylzowi
AAAAAAAAAAAAAAAAGAGAGAGAGGTGGTGTTAGCAGCTCCCCACAACCCTTGGAGGAGAGAAGGTTGAAAAGCAACAGCTCTGTTTTGCTTTCCTTAAAAACCTAAACCATGGCACAAATTTCCTGTTTTTCCTGACTGCAGGAAGATGCTTCAGGGCTATAAGGACAGGAGACAAAGGGAAATCCACAGCACAGTCCTTGACTCCAGGGAGAGGAGAGAACTGGTCAGGGCAAATCGAACCCCATCACCCACAGGTGTATTTCCAGAGTGGCTTTTTTATTCCCCTAAATCCTAACCCCCAGTCTCTGTGGCGTGGAAAGCAGCTGTAACCAGGCACAAGTGCAAGATTGGAAATGTTTTCCTTCCTCCTCTCACACACTTGTTGAATCCCACGTTTTCCACCCCATCTCAGCACACTCTCCTTGATCTGGGGCTGTTTAGCAAGAGGGCATGGCCATGGTTACACAGATTTCCTGAATGTCTGATGGTTCTGCACAGCCCTTTTTGCTGTCTCTGCTGGCATTCCAAGCCATTTACAACCTGAATCACACAATATTACATAATGAAGCTGATGCCTATCAGCCCTGGCAGTGCAGCTTGAATGAGAAATGGGATGAATCCTGTGATCCTCACAGAGGAAAAGCCACTCACAAGAGGAGAGCAAAAGCTTGCTGAGATACACAGGAGGATTGGATGTCCCCAGATTCACACACCCCCCACACCAGCCTGCTCCTGTGTCCAGGGATGAAGGTCTCATTTTCTCCATCCCACAATTCCTGCCCTCATCCTCATCCTCCCAGAGAAATAATGAACAACCTGTTGAGTCTGGTGCACCAACCCTCAACACGGTGCTCCCCAAGCCAAGGGGGATTGGCAGATTCAGTTACAGACACCACCTAAAAGACCCCAAACTCTCCCTACCCCCAACCCAAAACCCGAGGGAGCAGCTCAGCCTGAAATACCCTCCAAAATCCCAATCCCCACACGGATAGCACATTCAAACGCTCCCTCTAGTGGAAATTCCCAACCGATTTTACTCCCAGCCACGAATTCTGAAAAATCCCAACATTAAAACGGTGTTTTCCTCCTCCCCTTCTCTGCAGAGTAGCTGGGAAATTGAGCATCACTCACAACCCCTCGGAAGAAGACATAAAAATCAAGGGCATTAAATGCAGCCCCATTTCTCATTAAACACAAGACAAAGCACTTTCCTCTCCCACTCATCCTTCACCTTTTACAAATGACATCAATCCCCTCTGCATGGCAAAGCACCTTGGGCTTTGTCTCACTCCTGCTATTGTTAACACATCTGGCTTTGCACACACCTTTGTCTTGCCACAATGCCTTTATTTCCCAGATAACAAAAACCAATATTAAAAGCATTCTTTCCAAAGCAGGAAGTGGCACTTAGAAGATGCACCAGAAGTGCAGAACCTCTGTTCAGCAGGAGGGACTTGCTGAAGGTAAATTCTTTGCTGAATTTCAGGTGCATCATTACAATTCCTGTTACTGAATTAAATGTGCTGCAATGACACGGTACCAGAGCAGTGCCTGCCAGAAAAATATGAACTTTAAAAAATCCATAATTCCCTGACAAATTGCTTATTGCACACAGCACTCCATGAGTGATGGATATCCCTGGACAAGAGGGAACAAGCAGTTCACTCTGTGCTCTGCTGAAGGCTTGGCTGCTCCCTGAGTTCACTCCACAACATTAAAAAGCAGAAGGGGAGAAGCCCAGGGCACCCAGGCAGAATTGCCTTGGGCTAGCACAGAGCTGAAAAGTGCAACCAGTCTGAAAGCAGCTGCAAAATGCACCCTGGAAAAGTAGGATCTCACTTAAATCAGCCTGGATATGAATGCTGCTGAACTGCCCAACAGACTCCAGACAAAAAAGGGAATTAAAACAAAAACAAAAAAACCCTCAGCTTTTCTCTGGGGTTTTCTGGCCACAGCCCTCCCAGAGCCTCAGGCTCACACTGTCCCATCAGCTGAGGGTCACTCCTGCAAAGGGACAGGGCTGGGAAGTGTCTGAAGCAGCCCCTGCCTCCTCAGCAGGGTTCAGGGTTCACAGGAAATTGGTTAAAAAGCCCCATGGCAACACGACTTGGCTGGCTCCTGACAAGGTGAGGGCAGAACTGCCACAGGAAGAAGGCAGGAATAGAGCACATCCTGTTATTCCACATGCCTGAAATACAGGAAACAGCCAAGAATCTCCTGCCTGTCACCCACCCTTTATTGCCCACAGTGCACAGAGACCACGCTGCTCCCAGGGCTGCTCCCATCCAAACCAGACCTTTCACTCCCCACTGCTGCTTCCTTCCACACCCCTTCCCTAAAAGCTGCTTTCCCCATGGTTTAGGAGCCAGGAGCTCCAAGATTGGTGTTTCCTTCCCCAGGAATTTCCTTAGAAGGAATCTTCTGCACAATGCCAGCGATTTCTGTGATTTCCAGTGGAGGAACCTGCTCTGCAGCAGAGCTCACAGCCTGCTCTGCACGAGAACTGTGTCCCATAAAAGCCAGCAGTGCCACAGAAGGCTGTCCCCCGTGGCCCAGCCACCAGTCCATGGTAAAGCAGCAGGTTTTACTCAGTCAGAAATATTCCAGCACCCAGCAGGTGCCCTCACCTCGCCACAGGCCACATGCTGGCACGAAGGAACTCCCAGAGGTGAGTCCCCAGGGAAGATGGGCTTCAAGAGCAGGAAAACCAGCCTCCCAGCAGAGGCAGGATGAGGTGGTTGCCTTGGAGATCATAATCTCCCCAGCAATACAGATTAACCCCTCGGCTGTGGAGCCAAGAGCAGGAGGATTCATCCCTGGGTTGCTGGCAGAGCAACAACACACACAACACAGCCAGTCCCTGAGGCTCAGGGCTGGAAAACTTGCACTGGTTTGGAGCTTGAGGGTGGACTTGAGTCCTCCTGGAAGGTCTGAGGGCAGACCTTGCAGTGAGGGCCAGCAAGGCTCACAGACTCTGTTGTGAGTTGTCTCTGATGGTTGCACAGTTCTGCCCCTTGTCCCACGCTCAAACCCCAAAACCCCAGCTGGGAGATGCAGAGGGGACTGGCACAGCCCATCCCAGCCCTGAGGGCAGCTCAGGCACTTTGGGATCCAGAGGAATCTCTCATTATCACCAGGGTGCAACAGAAAACTCGATGGTCTGGCAGCAGCAATGAGAATAAAACAGCCCTGCAGAGCTCTCCAGCTCCCACGGGCCTGGTGGTGCTCCCTAGAGAGTTCTGCTGCCAGGAACAGGCACGTGTGACCAAACCCACCTTTTTGCAGTCCTGGCAGAAGACAGAGGAGCTGCCCAGCAGCCCCAGTGTCTCCCCACAGAGCAGGCACTGCGAGAGGCCGTTCCCCATGGCGTTCTTCCTCATGTTCTCCAGCCTCTCCACCAGGCGCCTGCGGGCAGGAGGCAGAGCAGAGGTCACAGCACTGCAAGAAAAGCTTTACATGCTGAGACCAGAGCAAGTGAAAAAGCACTGGGAAAGGGAAAAGGAGCTAAACCTGCCAAGCCCTCCCCACTTCCCATCTCCCTGAAAGCAGCAGGGCAGGCACTGACTTGCCCACGTCCCATTAGAAGCAGGAAGGCCAGGCTGAAGGCCAAAGACCAAAATGACTGAAGCCATCAGACCAAAATGAGCCTGGCTGTGGCACAGGAATGCCAGTAACTGCTCCCTGCTCCCTTCCACAGCCCATCTGGAAGACAGGAAGCACATATGCATGCACAATGTCTGCAGCAGCAGGGCTGGGAGAAGGCAGGAAGGCGGGATAGGCAATTAGGATGCAGGGTGTGGAGAGCATGCAGAGCAAGGTTGCTCTGCCATGAGATCACTGCTTGGCAACCTTCAGGCCTCCATCTGCAGAGGGGGACAGCAGCAGCCAGGCCATTTATCAGCACCAGCAGCAGGAGGGAGAGATCCTGCCATCCATGAATCCCACTCTCATTAGTGTTAATGTCCCATCCACCAGGGCCCCTTGGAGAGCAAGGCAAGGGCTGTTTGAAAGAGGTGCTGCCCGTGGTGGGGAGGTCAGGCTGCACAGCCAGAGAGAGCCATCATTAGTGGATTTATGATCCTCGACTTGGACTCCAGCACAAAAGAACTCCTGGGAGTTAACAAAAGGCATTTCAGAGAATGCCTCACCACAGGAGCTGCAAGGGTAGCACTTGCTGCAGCTCCAGCAGCAACCACACAGGAACAGTCAGGCCCTCAGGGTCACTGGCTGCTGCTGGGGTCTCCCATTTATCACAAAAACATCGCTGCCACTTCTCGTTAGCCTTTGCTAACGAGCTCTGCGCAGGGAAGCAGAGAAGCAGGAAGCTGGGCCTGCTGGACACGGGCTGGGAGTCCCTGGGGTTTCCTGTCTCAGGAACACAAACACTGCTGGGAAATGCTGCAGGGCTGCCCAGCTCCCTGGCTCTAAAGGCAGTCAGTGTAGGACGATCACAGACAGAGCTCAGGCCAGACCTCCAGCAGGACTGAGAGCAAATGGGAACCTGCAGCAGCAAAAGGATGCCTGTAAATTAAATAATTCAAGCTAGCAAACCCCATCCAGAGGGCTCAGCCAACTAGAACATAAACTCATTCTCTGCTCCAGGCAAAATCCCAGGGGCCTGGTGTGGACAAGGGAAAACCTGATTGCACTGCCAGCAGTGATCCTGAGCCAACCATGCCCTGGGCACAGCCCAGCCTCTCCCAGAGCCCCTGCCTCAGCACTGCCTGCATTTTCCAGGGACTGTGTCAGGGCTGCAGCCTCAGCAACCCCCAAGGCTCAAAGAAAGCACGAAAAGACTTCAGCGAGAAGGAAAACATGACATCCTCCCCACCTCCAGACAAGCAGCATGGGAGGGGAAAAATCACTGACCTAAGGGATGCTCTGAGTGATGGAGGCTGAGCTCAGGCAGCTGGGAGAGCCTCTCCTGCCCGTGCTGACCTTTGCAGGGGAGGGAAGGGGACAGGGAACGTGCCCGTACCCGATGCGCTGCTGCTCCACCGCGTCCAGCTGCTCGGCCTTGCGGATGACTCCCAGGATGACCTCAAGCTCCTTGGGGCTCAGAGCCTGCATCTTCCTCTGCTTCTCAGTCTGGAATGTGTGCACTGACCAGCCCGTCTGGAGCCTGTGGGAGGGGGTGGAGGGCAGGACTCAGCTGGGGAGGGAGAGCATAAAGCCCCTGCCCTGCCCCACAGCAGCCTCCCGTCAGGGGAGTCTGCTCCATGAGCAAAGCCCAAAGCAGAGGCTCCTCTCACTGGCCACATTTCCACATCACCCCCTCCCCAGCAGCACTGAGTGCTGGGCTGTCTCTCCCTGCCCTCTCTTTCTGCTCCTGTTTGTGTTTTACCACCACAGCCCCCGTTCCTGTCTGCCCATGAAGAGAAGCAGCAGCACCCTGGGGCTGCCTGTGGGGATCCCCTCACAGAGATGGCTGCTGCTGCCAGGCACCACAAATGCCAAGAGCAAACTCCCAAGCACAGGGATCACCTGCATCCTCCTCCCTCCAAGATCCCACATCCCCAATGCCCTCAGTTCAAACACACAAATCTCTGGGCATGCCTAGAAATACAAATTTGGCAACATCCTCCCTTGGTCTGGCCCAGGTTCACACGAGGACTTCAGCAAACCCCCTGTGCCTCACATGCAGCAGCTGATGTTTCTCCTTGGCTCACTTGGCAACAGGCAGGAGCTTTCACAACTCAATTAATTAATTACCACTCAGGAGGAGTTTGGAGGTCACTGGATACACTTATGGCTGCAAGGAGAACGCACTCTTGGGCACCACTGTCTTGCTGAGGCTTTCTGCAGGCTGGGGAGGGGGCAGTAGGGTGCCCAGCCAGGCAGCCCCCTCAAAACAAGGGGTGTTCCCCTATTTTCTAACACTCTGCAGCAGCAGCTGAGCCCAGGGGTTCAGGCAAGAGCAGAGGTGGCATGGTCCCAGCTGCCAGGGAATGAAAACATCCAAGAAAAATGCACTTCTAGAGCTTGACTCATCCCCATCCTTTCAGTCTTTAGGTTATGCAGTAATTTTAACTTCAGGGGAAAACAAGAACTAAAGACAAGTTCCTAAAACAAAAGGGTGCTGGCAGCTGGGGGATGCCATCAATTATATTTAGGGTGCTGCAGAGATCTGAGGCTGCCTCCAACCCTTCCTTTCACCCAGGGGAGGGCTGTGGGATGGAGTCCCAGGGTGCAGGATGAGGCCAGGAGCCCAGAGACACCAGGAAAGCTGTCAGGGCAGAGCTGAGGGTGGAAGGGGAGGAGGAAGAGGAGGGTGGGGAGGACTCACTTGGCTCTCAGGGCCAGCTGCCGGTCGTTGGGGCAAACCCAGGGGCCCATCCCACTGCCAAAAATCATGTCAGCCATGGCCACAGCCTGGGGAGGGGTGGGGTGGCAGGAGTCACACCTGGAAGAAGCAAACAGAGGTGACCTGCCAGCACCACACACAGTGGGAGCAGCCAGACTCACCCACAGACAGTGATAAAAACATACCATCACCCTCATAAAATATAAGCTAATAAATACTTTTAGATACCTTGAAGGCAAGGCTGGAAGTTTAGATTTTATGGTATACTCTGGAGAAAAAAAAAAAAAAAAAAGCCAGACACTCTTTGTCAGTCCTGATTTTTCATTTCAAACTAGAGAAAAGCATTGTCTGTAAAAATAATCCCTGCCTCCCCACCTCCAGAGCCCCAGCACTGCAGCTCTGACAGAGAAAGCCACTCCAAAGGACACAAAGAAGCTACAGTTGCCTTTTTTTTAACCTCTTAATGGGGTAACAAACAAAAACCCACGCAACAATCAGCATGAATAGTGGCAAGTCATTTCCTTCATTAAAACTGCCTCCATAATAGCCTGATATTTATAACTCCAGCCTACAATAGCAGCTTGTTTGCATTCTCTGATGCTTAAGACAGCACCTCTTGCAGCAGATCTCCTGCTGTGGCTCCTATCCCTGGCACTGGTCACCCCAGTGTTCAGTGCAAATTCCACTGAACTGATCAGGAAAGGCAGCAAGAACCAACTTCCAGATGCTCATGGGAGAAACATCCCCCTAAGAGACTCTGCAGCTGAACAGTTCTGAGTCCTATCAGCAGCTCAGATGAATGGAAAGCACCAAGGGACAGGCACAGCCAAAAGATTTCAATGGATGCTGCACTAGACTTGATGTACTGAGCTTTTAACCAGCTGGATTTGCTCTCCAGCAGAGCGAGTGTCTCACAAGCCCTAATGCATAAATTCCCAGGTATTAATGCTTGTCCCCAGCACAGCCACTTGCCAGCTTTGAAACCATACCTGCTGGGCAGAGATAACGTGTATAATGCTGGTTGGCAAGCAGAAATCAGATCCAATGGCAGGCAAGGTGTATCACCTGCCAGCTGTGCTGGAGTTCCCAAGCAAACACTTTTTTCCAGTCTCACTTCCCCAGCAGTGCTGCAGCCACCCCTGCTATCTGCTGCTGCCACACTGAGCTCTGAGCTGCTGGGCCAGGCACAGCCTGATGGCCTTGGCCCCCTCACACACAGCTTGTGCACATCAAACTCTCCCTGCTGTGCTGAGCTCACGCACCCCCCAGCACAGAAACACCGACCTGTGGCACAGAACTGACAGGAGTTTCCCCTCTTCCCTCCTGCCAAACCCCACCTCAGCCCTCAGAGCCAAACCAGTCACAGACAATGAACCAGTTCACTCCTCTCTGGCCATCCCAGTTTCTGGGAAGAGCCTGAAAATGCAGTGCTTACAACAGGCAGGAGGGAAGAGGAAAACTCCCCACAGATTTCTTTCAGTGCAAGGGGAAATGTGTGTGAAAAAGGTGAAGGCTCAGCACAGTCTGACTTCTGCAAAGTGAGGCATGGAGGAGATGGGAAAGCTGCAGGAAGCAGGGCTGAGGCAGGAAGGACAGACAGAAATGTCACACAGGATTCTTTAGACCTTTACCACATTAGTCAAAGTGATGGCTTTTGAAAGAGAAGAAAACCTTGAACCCTGGCACTGAGTGCTCTCCCCACTCTGCTCAGTGCCACAGTCTGGGTTTGCATTTCCATTCAGCCCCAGAACACCTCCTGCTCTTTTAATCTTCCTCACAACCTCCAGCGAGGAGAGAACACCAAGAACACCTTCCCTGCTCCCACCCCACAGCACTCACACCCAGGGGAGCAATCAGCCATGAACAGCACAAGAACACAGAGGCTCCCACCCTCAGGCCTGAGTTAGAAGCAGAGAAAAGCTACCACTGCACACAGAATGGCTGACCTGGGATTTTCCAGAGATTTCCCAAGCCTGTGATGTGTGGTTACAGGATTATATGCACACGTAGCCCCCCACACAAATGCATATATTAAATTACTCTTCAGCTGCACCATGAATTCCTCCCTCCCACTCGTGAACACCTGAAGAACAGCACGGCCCACACTCTGTGTCCATGCAGGGCTCCAGGCAAGCAGCCTGTGGTGGCTGGGGGGGGTCTCTGGAATAAAAGCTGGAGATGAGCCCCACAGCACAGCCAGGGCAGAGGAGTTTGCTTTGCCAGCAGCTTTCAGGGTGGAAAGCTGTGCTGGAAGCATCAGCCCCTCCCCAGCAGAGCTTTATCTGCTCCACCAGAGCTGAAGGCGAGTCAGAATAGAGCACATGAGCTGAGCATTTTTCTCAGGAGAGGCTTAAAGGCATTCTCCAGCCTCACAGCACAGTGAGCTTTGCTCAGCGTGACTGAACAAAAACAAGCAATGTCATGGTCCTCTGCCTCTTGTTACTCAGCATACACTCCCTGTCCTCCAGGTTCCCTGAGCAGCATCTGCAAAGAGAGAAGGCAAACAAAACACAGCCTAAAGAGCCACCAGACCCCAAAAGAGTCTTCAGAGAGATTATTCCCCGAAATATTTACAGGATGTGCCATCTCCTCTGATGGGAGCTGCTGGCTTTCCACTTTTGTCTCTGGAAAAAGCCTGGTGGGGACACACCTCGAAGAAGGAAACAGGAATGGGACTGCAGGGCATGGTCTGCTGGGGGAAAAGCAGGGCTGGAGGGAAAGGACTGTCTCTCATGGGTGTGGGAATGATGCCAGAGGAGTGGAAGGCGTGGAGCATCTTCTCTCTTATCTTGGTACAGGACAAGAAGTGCAGGGAAATCAGAAACACCCAGATAGCAAAACCACATCAGCCTGGGGAGTCGTTTCCATGGGCTGTGGTGGAATATCCCTCTCGTGCAGTCTTGCATTTTCTCTCAAAAATACTCCAATTAACACCAAGCCATCCTCTCCCTGTCCTCCTCTCCTCTCAACAAACTAATGCAGGGTAGAAGCAGCCAGTCTCTACTGGAGAAAGAGCAAGAGAAATCCCAGCTCCTGGCCCACCTGCAGGTGCCCTGCACACAGGCTGACAGCAAAGCACGAGCACTTTGTGGTACAGAAAAACCTCCCACTCCAGGCTTCTGCTTTTCACCTGAATTCAGAATTAAAAGGGGAGCTCTTATCGATATTCTGTGACCTACTTTAAAACCACTCCACCTGTTCATTCCTTTCCTGTGATGGAGGAAGTCATGTGAGACAAAACCTCATTAAATCTGAGTCCACCTGGCTGCCCTTGGCACAGCAGCACAGGGGAGGAGCAGTGCCCTGCAGGGCTGACCCTGCCTGTGGGGCCAGGAGCATCCTGCAGGATGCAGAACTCAGCACATCCCTGCCTGCAGCTCTGAGGTGGCTCTGCCTCTGCTGCCTCCACGATGAGAGCTCTACTCTGGCAACCAGAAGTGAGAAGATGGCTTCAGTCTGGGAGGGAGAAACCTCCCAGTGGGCCTGAGTGAAGGGAGCAGTGGCAGGCAGACACAGCCCTTGGACATGATGCTCTTCAAAGAACTCCTGAGGAAGAATCCAGGTTTTCTCAGCAGAACATCAACATGAGCATCGTGTATTTTACCTCAATATCTGAGCACAGACACAGCAGGTCACACCTGCCACCTCACCAGCTGCAAGAGCAGGTGCTTAAGGAAGAATAGAACAGCACAGCACAACACAGCAATACTCACCCAAAACACCCTCCCAGCCTCCAGATTCCTGGATCATGCAGTGCCTGACCCAGCCTGCAGCTCTATTTAACACCCTCAAGGTTTTCCTGCTCTGAATTTACCAGCTTGCTTTTCCAGCATCATCTCACCACACCAACTCCCTTCCCCACTCTTCCACCTCAGACATTTTAACTTCACCCTGACTACACCAAAGTTGAAACTGAAGGGTTTTACTGACACTGAGGTACTCATGGCACAAAAACCTCCTTAAGCAGTGACAGCACAGCCTGCCCCAGCCCTCCTGCAGCTGGGCTCACTACAGGTGCCCACAAAGCATCAATTCCTCAGAGCCCTGCAAAGACAAAAAAGTCCTACACAGGCCCACGAGGAGGCCTCCAGTCAGCTTTCATTTGCCTGCTTATTTCAGCAGAGCAGCTCATGTCCAGATTAATTTGTTTTCATAGCAAATTAATTAGACAACTTTTTTTTTTTTTAATATTTCATTTCACAAAAATCAAAATGAAGCAGTAGGCTGGAGCCAAGCTCCCAAACCCCAAGCTGTGTAATTACCTCACCTGCTCCCAGGGCATCACCTCCCTCAGGATTCCCAGGTACCTGCTGGCCCGTTTTCCCTCCAAGAAATCGGTGTAATCACCTCCTGCTCCGCAGCCAGACCCCATTATCCCCGGGAAACCTTGGCAACTGAGGAGTGTTTGCTGGTGTTGCCATGACACAGGGTAAATGAAGGGCAGGGATTGATAAGGTTAACCCAGCCCACCAGCAGGAAGGTTATTTGCTGCAGCCACTACTCTTCCCCTCCTGGTTTAAAGCCCTGCAGATGTGTTTCAGAGCTGGTTCAAAGTGGCAGAAGAACCCTCGGGGCTCTAGGAAATGCAAGGTTGGATTTGAAGGTCTGGCCAAGCCTCAGAGCCAGAGCAAGGCTGGATCAGTGTTTGGAGAAGTTTTTCTCACACCTGAACCACTTTGAGCTGCTCATTCACACCCACATCCAGCAGTTCTGCAGCCCCTGCAGCAGGAGCCTGCTGTGGGCACCAATAAAATGCTGTAAAATGATTTTATAAGGGCTAAGCAGAGCCAGGAGATCCCCAGCACCTCTCTCAGGCAGAGAGACACCTGGGCATGGCTGAGGAGCAGCATTTTTCCATTCCTTACCAACCCTCAGCAGCAGATGGAGAGCCAGGAGACCAGGGAATCCACTGGGATTGGAGCTGACACAGGGAATCCAGTGGGATCAGAGCTGACACAGGGAATCCACTGGGATCAGAGCTGACTTGCACCTCTGCAGCCTGGGCCAAAACTGTCCAAATAAACACCACAAAGCTTTGCCAAGCTTGGGGACAACAACTTAAGGACCCAATCAGACAGAGTCTCCCCGTGAAAGCTCAATCTAAGCAGCATCAGTGCCAGCAAAATGGGGACAACCTCATTCAGATCCTCATTCTGGTTGGCCCAGCCCAAATCAAACACCAGCTGGCCCAGTTAAACACCAGCTGGGAGGTGTCCTTATGGTGAAAGGCCAAGCTGGTAAAGAAGTGGGTGAGGATGAGGTTTGGGGGGGGAAACCAAGAAGTTTCCTCTCCATCAGAGCTGCTTCCCAATCCCAGCAGCAGCAACAAGAAGCCAAACTGCTTTTAAAATGCAGCTTATAAAGAGTTTTTAAAATACAATGCCCTGGAGGTCCATGCCAGTCCTGTGAGTGGGAAGATAAAATCAGCTCGACAGGAAAGCTGACATCCAGCACCAACAATTCTTTATTAACGAGAGGCACTTGTTAGTGTGCCTACCTGAGATATGGTGAGCTAAAAAAAAAACAAACAAACAAACAAAAAAAACCCACCCAAAAACCAAAAAAAAAAAAACCAACCAAAAAAAAACAGGTTTTGCCAAAGCAGAGCAGCCTCCAGGTGCCCCAGCACCCCCTGATGCCGGGGAGGAAAGCCAGCACCGTTCCACCTGCCAAGGTGTATCTTTATTTATCAGACTTTGGACCCATTTCCTCCTGATCCCCAGCCAGGCAGGTGCCTTATGCAGAGTGAATAATTCATGAAGACAGCAGGCTCTTTCTGACTCGCGTTCGGGGCAGGTTGATCTGGCGTAGGCCTGGCAGAGGCAAATTAGCATCTAAATGGCCAATTAGAGAAACTCATTTCACTTTTCTGATATGCTAAAAAGCTCGGGAGGCCTGAGGCTGGAGGCTGGCAGTGTGGCACCTCCCAGCCTCCAGAGAAGCGTCAGGTTTCTTAGAAAGAATTGGACAGAGGGAAGCCTGAGCACAGGCCAGCTTTTGTCAAGGAATCCCGTGCAGAAGAGGAGCCACATGCCAGGCTGTCTCAGGGGTAACCTCCAGCGAACCAGGAAAAGAACAGCTCGTGGCCGTGGAGAAATTCTGCTGAGCAGCCAGGCCTTGCCAAAAATCTCCCTCCCCTCCGAGCCGCAGGCCTGCCGGCACATCTGGAGGATGGAACAGCTTTTCCCAGCATCCTTAAGGCATAAAGGGTTTTAGGCACCCTTTGAACAACAAACGCGGCCACTCCAAGGTTTTTATCACCCTGGACGTCGTTGCTACGAGCAGAAAGCAAGCCGTGGACTTTGACCAGGTGCTGGAGAGCACCTGAGCCAACTGCAGCACCCCAAAAACCCCGAGGGTGGGCAGAGCACGTCGCTGTTACCTGCACATCCAACACCCATCGCCTAAATCCACAACAATCCGCCCTGCCACCTCCCAGCCTGCACAAGCTCCCAAAAGCAGGACGTGGCTGGTAACTTTTCCACATCGCTTTCACCTCCCACCTCTGGCTCGTTTCCCTCCTCATCTCTGCCACTCACAGTTCATTCCCTTCCCCACCTAAATTCCCACAAGGGCTGCGGGTGGGAAGGGACCCGCGGAGCCGCTGCCCCAGGACACATCCCGGCCATCGCCCAGCTGCTCCCGGAGCGCTCTCCGCACTTTTTCAGGGAACTCTCCCCTTCTGTGGGTGCCCCTCCAAGCTGCTCCCCATTCCCAAACCCCCAAACCCCGGGCACGCCGCTTTTCCTCCAGGTGCCCGACCGCCGCTGCGTGCCGGGCGCTGAATCTCAGCTCAAACTGCGCCCGGAGCGCCCCAAACCGAGCCGAGTTAGGCTGAGCCGAGTTAGGCTGAGCCGAGCCGAGTTAGGCTGAGCCGAGCTGAGGCGCTCCCCCCGCACCCACCTGCGCTCCGGCCTCCCTCGCGGTGGCTCCGCGGAGCCGCTGCCCCGGCGGGACGAGGCGGAAACGGAGCCGCACCTNCATGTAGGACCTATGTGAGGCTCCAGACACTGCCAGATGTTCACCAGGAGCAGAACAGGGCTGTGGGCACAGCCAGATGTGATCCAGGTGAGGCTAAGGGGATGTGGGCACAGCCAGATGTGCCCTAGAACCTTTTCTGGGCTGTGGGCGCTGCCAGATGTGCATCCCAAAGCAGAGCAAGAACCCATGGGAAAAATGCACCCAGCTATAAACAAGGAAAGGTGGTGTCAAAACAAACCCTGGAAAAGACCAAACAAAAAGTGTCCCAAAACAATAACAGCAAAAAACCCTACCCAAAACAGAAACAAAACAAACAAAACTACCCAACCAACCAAACCACAAACCTTCCAGCAACCAGAAAAAAAAAAACCCAAATCAAAAGAAAACCCCAAAACCCAAACCAACCCAAAATCCATACAAGAAACAAACAAACAAAAATCCAACCCCAACAAAAACGAACTTTGCAGGGGTTAAAAAAAAAGTTCACATCAAGAACAGAACAAGGCCACCTGCCAGGCCTGGGACAACCCCAGGGAGCTCAGACCTTTTAAAACTGAAGGGCCCAAAGCTCCTGAGCAATCCCAATTACAGACATTTGCTGGTAATAGCAGCAAAATTTGGGTTTGTGAAGGGACAGCCTGGGATCCTATGGTGAGTCAGCAGCAAATCACAGGAACACAATGATTCCTTTGCACTAGAACACAGGAATTTGGGCTCCTTACTGTCTATATGTCCAGTTGATGCTGTGAGTAAATCTGCCATGTGACAGGAAGGGATGGGGGGGGAAATGAGAGAGGGAAAAGAGAAAATAAATGGTGTTTCTACAGCCAGTTCAGAGCTGGCTCTGGAGAAATCTGGAGCCTCTGCAAACCCTTTCACCTCCACACATCCACCAGCCCTCAGGATCGGCTCAGGGACCCTCAGCCACCTTTCACCTGAATCAAGCTCAAGTCTAAGCACATATTTTTCATTTTGGTTCAGGCAACTGTTGAAAAATACATCAGAGGAAGCATTTTGCATGAACACAGAGCCTGCAGCTCTGTGGAAGAAAACACTTGATGATGACATTTCGCACCGGGGTAGTTCTTCCACACAGTCAATAATATAAATAAATTAAACACACAGTTCAGCCAACTTTGGGAAGAAGATAAATTACCTTATTTAACCAGCTGTGCTGGCAGGGAAATGACACACATCTCAGAGCCTGCATCCATCCTGCTGTTGAATTTGCTTGTCAGGATCCCCACAGATGCTCCAGAGTCTGCAAGGCTGGGCCTTGGCAGCTGGGTGCCACGGAGAATAAATATGACGTTACATTAAAAATTTTTAAAGGCTAAATACAGGTTTTATCTTTGAGAGCACTGAGACAATTTTTTAATAGACTCGTTTCTCAGAAGCCAGGCACTTCCAGTTCCACCCAAAGAACCCTTCAAAGTCTCTCTTTTATCGATGATGGGTTTTGCTGAATTATTCACCAGATCACAGCTGCCAGAGATTTTAAATATCCCTGTGACAAGGACAATGAGGGATAACAACCTCCTCCTGCAGGCTCACCAGTGCTGCTGACAGTGGCATCGTGCATGCCCTGAGCTGATCCCTTCTCCTCTCCTGTGTCACCTCAGGCTGGGACGTTCCTCCAGGAATGGCAAAGAAAGAGCAGCTTTTTGCAGAGGTTAAACTCGTGGGTGTGGTGTCCTGCAGAGGAACCACGGGTGCTTAAAAGCAGATTTATGGTCCAGCAGAATGGTCCAAGCTGGAAGAATCCTGGAGTGCTCCAGGATTCCCAGTTTGGACACTTTGCTGGTGAACACCAGGAGGTCAAACTGGCTGGATCCTTATTTCTGAACAGCCATTTCCCAGGAAAACAGGAGCAAGGAGCTGTCTGGCACTGCTTCCCCATCTGCCTGACTGCCCCAGCTCACTTCAGCTGCTTCACAATTCACAGCAAGAAGTCCAGGGCTTTCCTCCAATCTGTTGCTCTGATTGCAATCCTCTGATTCAATTTGTGTTCGTCCCTCTAATTACCTCTGCTTAATAAAATGTCAATGATTCTGTCCCTAATCTGAACCAAAAAGGTCTTGTTTACAGAGCACACCTGCTCAAGGGTGTACAAGACAAAGCAAATGCTGGAAGAATATTGATGCTTCACAGCAAAATCTGCTTATTTTTTAACTTGTTTTAAAGAAAAATTCCCAATTCTGATCCACATTTTGCTTGCATGGGCAAGGCTCAGGTCCAGTTCTCCTCTCCTTGTTCACATTGAGCCTGCAGCTCCCACAAGATCATCTCACAAGGCCCATGTGTTGATCCATACACAATTTCTGTGCCTCTGTGGCACAGGAAAATGTTGCACATTTGGGAATAAACTGGGAAATTTAGAGAAATTTCTCAGTGTAATTGTATTAAAAGTCAAAAAATGCACCAGGATTTGCCTGGGGGTGATGCCCTTCCAAGATAACCTAATCTGCTGCCAGGGGCACCCCAGCTCCCAGCCCCTGCAGCAGCAGAAGGGGAAGGTCAACCAGGAGAAAGTTGCTCCTACCTGTCCTGGCATTCCAGGGAAAAGCTGTCAGAAGATTATTTTCTTTACAGGCAGCTCAGGCCAGCAGCTCCCACTGGGCTCTAATTTTGGCTGGCAAGTCAGGTTTTATCATAATAAAATTAACAACAACCACCACTTGTCATTAGCAACAAGTAATCCCCTTCCAAAAATACCACGCTGCCTTCCCAGTCTGGATGAATTATTCACACCCCATCACTGCTGCTGCCGTTTTCCTTGTCTTCTGTCCTGTGTCACTGTCCCTTTTATCCACAGGCAGGCTTTGGGGACCTTCTGGCTGCTGTCCAGCATCAGCAATCACCATCACTGCCAGCCCCTGCTGCTCTGCCTGGGCATGAGACTGTTGGTGGGAGCAGGAGCCTGATGCCACCACCTGTCCCAGTGCCACCAGCAGTGCCACATCTCAACAGAGCAAGAGAAAAGAGGAAGGGAGGAGGAGGAAAAAGCGCCCAAAAATGATTAAACCACGTGTTCCTGCCAGGGAGAGGACCTGTAAGAAGAGCATGGCTTCAGCAGCTGTTGCTGGAGTTGTGAGGAAGGATTTTCACCTCTGGAGGGGCTGTGCTGGTCTCCCTGGCTGCGAGGGTCTCACAGCTCTTCCCACCAACAGCCAGCAGCAAGGGCAGGGCTGCACCAGCCCCAAAAACCTCAGAGAGATGTTGCTGCCTCAGAAAATGTGCTTCCATTACTCTGGTGGGAGTAAAGGTGGAGAGGGAGGGAAAGGAAAAGGCAAACTGGGCAAGAGGAAGGGAAATGAGGAGAGGAAGGAAGGGGAAGATGAGTTTCCCTCAGCATCCTGATTTACAGGGCTGAGGTGTCGTGAAGGGGTGAGATGATTTGGGGTTTGGTGTTTCCCCTGCAAAGCCTGCAGCACCTCGGGGCTGGGACAAGGACAAGGAACAAGGACAAGGGACAGGCACAGCCCAGCACCTGCTCAGGCAGGGGACAAGGGCACGGGAGCTGCTCCCAGTGACAAAGAGGCGAGTCCAGGCTTGTCCCTGTGCCACTGCTGCCCTGGAGACCTGGCCGGGAGGGAGGCCCTGGCATGGAGGGGAGAAGGCTGGAGGGAGGAGAGGGGAAGGGAGAAGGTGAGGAGGAGGGGAAGGGCTGAGGGGAGATGGAGGGGATGGCTCGGGGGGGAGGAAGGTGCACAGGGGTCACAGACAGGAGGGAGGCCACGCTGGGGCTGCTGAATTTGCTGGCCCTGCTCCCTGCCAGGCCATTCCAGGGCCATCCCCCTTGGGCAGCAGAGGGATGAAGGCAGGAGGTGGCGGGACCCGGGACCTCCTCCAGGAGCAGCACCTGGCACGAAGCCACCTCGGAGAAAGAAGCCACCATGCAGGAGTGCCACCACTGCCAGCACGAGGGCAGGTGAGAAAATCCAGCTTTTCCCAGGAAACCACCGATGGTGCCTTAAAACCTTCCCCTGCCCCCTGTTTATCCACAGATTTTCCTCTCTAGCTACAAGTTTATCCCAGAGATGATGGAGCACATGTAACTACACCGAATAAGCAGTAGGAGGCATAAGGCACCTGCCAGGGAGTAGAGAATTCCATAAATTGCCCGGGATTTGGGATGCTGTTAATATTTAGGGGTTATTTAAATATTCACCCTTGCACTGGGTAGTGATCTATCAGTGGGGGCGAGTGGTTGGTAAAATTACAGAAAAGGAAGGGTAAATTTAAAAAAAAAAAAAGTGTAAAGGAATAATTCCATTCATTTCCACTATCTAAGTACAAAAAGTGCCCAAAAGTTTCCAGAAATTGTACTATTAAAAAAATAAAATCATACTGCTCGCTGTATTAATGGATGGCAGCTTAAAAAAATCCCCAACAACTCAGAATCAATTTCCTGCTAAAACTGAGTCAGGCAAACACAGTGAACTTGATGCCAGTGCAGAAGTGCTATTAATGCAATAACAGCTTCAATAAATACATTTTACAGGTGTGACAATCCCGATGTTGGCCAATCGGAAAAATATCTATTTCCTACTTAAAAATAAGATTTTTGGGCCATTACTATTTTTCCTGTAGAACTGGGGTTTTATTAAGGCACAGAAAGCAGTTGCCTCATTTTATTTTTGTTTTATGAAATAAGCAGGAAAGCCTCAGAGGCAAGACTTACCTTTTTGCTAACATTATTTATCATTTCAACAGAAAAACAGCACCACAAGAGCAGAGAGCAGCGGGCCCACTCCCCTCCAGCGCTTCAAATCCCAGCTCCTGGGAGGAACCCTGACTCAGCCCAAAACACTGCAGAGGGGAATGAGGAAGATGCAAAAATAAAGAAGGCTGTAGCATCAGCTGGCAGCATTTTGGGTGCTAGTGGGGCAGAGGAAGGGCTCTGCGCTCAGCTGAGCGAAAGCCTCCGCTGGGATGGGATTCTGGAGGATCCCGAGGCAGAGAGGGAAAGGCTGCGTGTTTATAGGGTGAACAGGAGGAAAAGGTATGAATTGTACATCCAGCAGCACTTCCCAGCTGCCAGCAATTCCCCACCCCTCCAGGGCAGCAGCAGGTAAAGGAGATTCCTGCAGTAATTATTTGGAAGAGCAAGAATTACTGTGCCTGAATGCTGATTGATGAATTGCTGTGAACTGAATGCTGAAGGAGCCTCCAAGCTGCACCAGGGGAGTCACCCAAAATCCCAACAATTTCTGTATATTAGCAGTGGTTCCTCACTGTCTGTGTCTGTGTGGAGGAAAGAACATTTACATTTTAAAAAACAAACCAACCTGTTAAAATATGGCTACAGCTCAGACTGCATCAACAATTAGAAGTGCTCCTTTCCACCCTGTGTTTGTGCTGATTATTGCTGTTGATTTATTTCCAAATAATACTCCTAAACTTTCCAGGTATTCACGTTGTGCACTGCAGATTTGTGAGCAGATGAAGGACCAGATAACTTGTTTAGAGGCTGAAATTATTTCCAGGTACATGAACTTACCTTCCTTGAAACTGAGCGAGCTGCAAAGTCAGGATGGGAATCCAGCCCTCACCTCCTGGCTTTTGATCCAATTGTTAGGCTGAGTGTTTTATTTTGTAACAAAAATTCATTATCTCAGACCCTCAGATGAGACATTCTGGAGAAGCACATGTGAAAGGGAACAGCACATCCAGAACAACAGCGTTTCCTTGGAATTGTAGGTGCTATTAGAAGCTCATTGGGCCAATATGATTTAAAAATCACATGGTACAGCTTTGTACTACCCTACTTCAAATTTTTATAGTAAAAGAATGTTTTTCATACAGAGTGTCATGATAATATTTAAGGAGAACAGCCCAGCCTCACTACAGGAAGCATTTGAAAGTTAGGTGACATCTGAAAGTCTCCCTGAACTCCCCTGAAAGACACTGTGCTGACTTCTAAAGTTTTTTCCTAATAGCTTTTTAAATCGACCCTTTTATACAGAATTGATGTTTGTAAGTGGCTTTTCTCCTGTTTAATACTTGAAAACTCCAGGATACCCAAAAGCTCTCAGAGCCTTTTGCTGGAAGCAGCAGCTCCGGAGCAGCTCCACGGCTCCCCAGACCCCAATAATGTCATTACATGCAACTCTAGAGCTTCCACAAGCACATAACCAGATGAACAATAAAAAGTAAGCAAAAAATCCCATTAGGAATTAATTAACTGATGTTCAATTACATCCATTCCTGCTCTGCCAGAGTCACTAACAAAATCAGCACGCCTGCAAAATGTGGAAAGGTTAAAAGAACAGATTAAGCATCCAGAAAACCACCAGAGCATTTCTCTCCACACAATAGCTTATAATCATCTCTTTTGGATTTATAAAGTTTAATGCATAACACACTCTAGTCTTATGTTTATGCTATGTTTACTAATGCAGCATTTGAGATCTACATTTTTAGAATAGATTCCTGCCTGGTTAAATACATGTTATATTTGAAAGGGATTAGTTCTTCACTTGTAGGATATGCTGAAATTCATACCAGAAACTCTCTTTAAAAATAAAACTGTACCAGATGAACGACTCAAATGCATTAAGGAGAGGATTTTCAGCTGTCTTTAAAGCACTTTTTCAGTGTCTTACTAAACTGACAAATCCACAACATTTGGTGTTGGTTTGGTTTTTAATATAGACAGTTTTATATAGGAAACACCCTCCTAGAATATGTAAACAAAAATAGAAGAGAAAGGAGAGGAGCTGGGACTAGCAGGAAATATTATGTATTTATTTCTAAGTAACTACCACAATAAACACTGAAAAGCTTTGAATGAGAAATAAAGAGACTTCCCTGCAGGATGGTTTTCAGATCATTTATTACCAATAAAGTAAAAGACAAATTGAAAATCAGAAGGAAGGGATGGGAAACATCACAGACACCAGAACACTTGCACAGAGCTAATCAGAGCTTTGCAAATGTTGGAACATAAATAATTTAAAAGGTATCTCTACCAATTAAAATATTCTTAAGAGGTACACATTAAGTTTGCTTGCTTTATAAAAATCAGGTGCTTTAACCTAAAACCAGAGCATGAGGGGTATTTTGTGGGTTATTTTGCTTCTAACTAGGAACGTCTAATGGCTACAACTTAAAACAACCTCCTCTTAGATCTGTTCCAAGTGGATTCCTTGGGAGAGCATTTGTGGGAGCAATCCAGGGTCCGTGTTCTCCCAGAATCCTGTGGCCAGCACCAGCTGCTGCAGGAGGGAGGTGCTGGGAGCGAGGGATGGAGCAACCAACCGGCCCCACAGAGCAGAGTGTGAAACCCCACGGGCTGTGGGGTGAGCTGGGCCTTCTGTTACACCACAAGGACATCCTGGGGCACAGTTAGGGCAGAATTGCATCATCTGTTTAAGACACATCCCCCCAGTCTTGCAGCCTGAGACCAAAGGGTTTAAGGGTGACGCCACGCTGCTCTTAACTCCGGAGTGCTGCCTGCCCGACCGTGTCCTCTCTCATCCTGGGATTGTTTTAGGAGCTGCCTTTCTGAGGCAAGTACCAGAGGTGAAGGATGTTCTTTTCTGAGCTAATAAATAAGTAAAAAAACCCCAACAACAACAATAAAAAACCCCCAAACCATACAAGCTCAAGGTTTCCTTCCTGCTGCACTCTTCATCTCCCAACTCCTTTCAGATCCCTGGGATACACTTCCACACCATCCATCACACTTGCACAAACACACGTTAAGCACAGCTCAAGAACAGCCTCCCGAGGCTGCCACTGACAAAACTCACCCCTGGGGCTGTGCATTGCCAAGTCCTCTTTAAAAGCTGCTCCAAGACTGGTGTTGCACACCCACACCTCGGGGGAGTTTTGGAATAGTGGAAAAGCCATGTCCAGCTAAGACAGGTCTATCAGGTGTTTCTGAGAGACTACACCACACAAAAACCAGCCCAACCCTCGCTCCCCAAAGCAGATACTCTCCACACTACGCTCTGTCAATACAGGAAAAAAAAAATCTGGGAAAAGAAGGAAACCTCTCTGTCTTATTTTCATCAAGGCACACGATAAACGAACGCACGTAACATTCAGACAGACTTTCATAGTATCTGAAGCTATTCCCTTTGGTCCCCAAATTCATCACACACTCAGGAGAGGTTTATCAGCAGCCTGCAGACAGGCAGAGGCTGCTCCATCCCAGTGACATCCCTGATCCCCAGGACACAGATTTGTGCCATGACAAGCTCAGTGGGGAAGCAGAGCAACAGCTGTGGATTTTGTTATGCACTACAAACCTGCCTGTGCCTTGCTACTTTTACCTCATCCCAACCCCACCACAACAGTGACTCACACCCAATCCAGCACCTCCTTTGCTATTCTGGATCTCTCTGTCCAGCACTTTATCTGAATCTTGCTTTGGTTACAGCTCCTTTAGTGCACATAGCCTGTGTGGGCAAAAAACAAGGCACTTGTGGTTTTCTACCTCCACATCACCAAGATCCAACAACACAGGGATAATTTCTGGCTTGGTATTCTCTGTTACAAGCCCTGCTGCAGGCACAGAAACACTTGTGTGTCACACAGAACACAGGTTTCTCATCACCCTAAGAACTGGAATCACACGATCCTGTCTCTGCTGCCTGGAGCTGCAGAAGCAGTTCATCTCCCGCTCTGCTCAGAACCCCTCTTCCTCCCAATTTACACCTTCACACAAAATGTGAATGCCATATGTTAACATTTTTGTATGTGTTAAATGCAGAATTCTGGGGTTTTCTCTGTTAGCCTTTTCCAGCAATTTCCAGAGGATGGTTCTTCTGGAGAAAACAGGATCTAAACTGAAATGGCTGACAGCTCTACGTGTAATCAAACAACCTGGTGGATTCTCTGCAAGGGAGCGAACTGCCCTTACTTTTTGCACATCACCACGAAGCACCAAATGGATCTCCACCTGCCAGGCACTACCCCACACTCTTCCTTACCTGTCAACTTTTCCTCTGGGAAATCACTTCCCGTTACTTTCACCTGATTACTGCGGGGAAGGGGAGGGAACTCGCGGCTTTTGGGAGGCGCAGAGCCAAGTCCCTTGCTAAGTTATGTTCCCACAGAAAACCGCGCTCGGGCCGTCGTGACGCTGGAAAGCAGGAGTTAAGAGCTGAGAGAGA
This sequence comes from Urocynchramus pylzowi, assembly GCA_013397555.1. NCBI lineage: Eukaryota > Metazoa > Chordata > Aves > Passeriformes > Fringillidae > Urocynchramus > Urocynchramus pylzowi. The sequence continues at coordinate 122,273 of VZRH01003873.1, forward strand.
GGGTCTGTACCTGCTTTTAGCAAGTGGAGTTAGCACAGTACGTGAGGGATGGATCAGAGCGAGAGGGGAGGCCGCGGTCAGCAGCCGTCCAGGCCGCAGTCGGCGCCGGGGCACTCCGAGGCTTCCAGCTCCACGCTGGAGAGGAACCTGCGCGTGGCCTTGCGGCAGTTGTAGTCCAGCGTGGTGGTGTAGACAGTCTTGGCGTGCTTGGGGTAGATGATGGTGGTGCTGGTGAAGCGCCGCGGCCTGTGGCGCGGCTCGAAGCGCACCTCGGCCTTGTAGCTGCGCCACGAGCAGTTGGGCACGCAGACGATGGTCTGGCTGCACGAGGCCACGCTCAGCCCCACGGGCAGGTACACGTCGTCGATGAAGTGCTTCTCCGAGTCGTACCTCACCGAGGAGGTGTACCTGCAACACAAAGGCCCGTGCTTATTCTGGAATAATCGCACAGAATCACTGGCTTGGAAGAGACCTTCAAGATCATCGAGTCCAACCCAGCCCTCACACCTCAGTGTGTGGCACCCAGTGTCACATCCAGGCTTTTTTTAAACACATCCAGGGATGGTGACTGCACCACCTCCCCAGGCAGACCACTCCTTCCTACAAAAAACTTTTTCCTAATATCCAACCTATATCTTCCTGGGCACAGAGCTCAAGGCTGTGCCCTCTGGTTCTGTCAGTGCTGCCTGGAGAAGGAGACCAACCCCCACCTGACCACAACCACCTTTCAGGGAGTTGTAGAGAGTGACAAGGTCACCTCTGAGTTTCCTTTTTTCCAGGTTAAATGTCCCCAACTCCCTCAGTCGTTCCTCACAGGGCTTGTGTTCCAAACCCCTCACCAGCCTCGTTGCCTCCTCTGGGCAGCGTCCTTCCCAAACTGAGGGGCCCAAAGAGTGATTACAGGGAGAAAGAAGTAATTCTAATATCACAACAGAGGTTTAACTACAGCAGTGCAATTGCAGCTTGTAGCTAGGAGAGCATTTCTGTTGGCGACAAGCTCCAGTCACAGAAACACAACCTTTAAACATTGTTGACCTCACCCATAGAAATAACTCTGTGTAGTCTCAGGCCAGTGTTTCTTTACTTTTACAATTAAAGGACAAGGTTTCATATTTGCACGAATGTATTCCGGCATCAGCATGACTGAAGTCCTGCAGAACATGGGGCATCTGAGGTGGACGAAGCTGAAGGGCTGAGGATGGCTTGCTGTAGGGGATTTGTGAGCTCTGCTCATGGGTTTGTGGGGAAGAGGAGCTGTTGGCTACCAGGGTGGCTCCTCATCCCACCTCACACAGAACCATCTGCTGGTGTCTTACACATTTACAGGATGAGAAAAGAGCCTTATGTTAGTTATTAGCATTCCCAGGATTATCACTGCTAGCCCAGCTGCCAGCTCTACCAAACCTTCTTCTCAGCCCTGAGCTCTGTGAAGGTACAAACCTCCTGCAAACTCCCAAACCCAGAGGCCTTGATCCAGGTTTAGGCTTGGCACACAAACATCCCAACTCAGAGGAGCTGGGAAGCACACGTTATCTCCTCAGCTTTTCCCTGCCAGGAATCACATGGGAGTGCTCTGCTATCACCCCTGGCACGGGGCACTCTCTGAAGACAAACTCCTGAAGATTCAGCTGGCAGGAAAACACTCCAGTTTGCACACCCAAATCCTCTGTGCATGGGTTGCAAAAGAAAGTTTTCATCTCCTTCACACTGTGACAGCTCTGTGTTGGCTTTTCCACTAACTAAGGAGTTAACTGCCTCCAATTCCAGCCACAGCACAGGCTCCTTCCCCACACCAGGACATAATTCTCCCTACCCTCCCCTGCATTAGGCTTCCATTTGATTTTATCAGCCTCCCTCTAATTGCACAGTCATCAAGCAGGAGCCTTCTTTTCTCATTAGTGCAAATCATGGTGTTCAAAGGAATAATTCACAGGCTGTGAAGTGATGCAGTGCATTAAAAAAAGGAATTATGCACTCCTCTGAATGTTACCATTTCTTTTAGTTCACACAACCAGCCACAGCTGTTAAGATAGAAAGTGCTTATTATAAAACCAGGAGGTTGAAAGAGCAAAATTTCTTTCCCTTAATGAAACAGTCCTAGAAAGATCTTTGAAGCTCTTCCCTCACGATTGCCTCCTGGTTAATCAGCTGAAGGGCAACATTTTGGAGCAGTGCAAGGAAGGAAAAGCAGGAGAGTAAAATATAAGAAAGTCTTCCTGGAAAAATAACCAACAAAACAACCATATGGGTAGGATTAAAAGAGGCTGAACACTCCTTTAGCCTGTACAAATGTCCAGGTCCAGGAATGTACAGCTGCAGTGAACAATGGCTCTGCAAATAAATTAACTTGACTCACAGGCACTGATAAGGCCTAACTGCTCCTTTACAGGCTAACTCCTCTAACTCCTTCCAAACGAGATGACTGTAACACAATATTTACCTTATTTCCTTCGGTGGTAAAGGGTCAAACTCAACTCCTTCGCCAAAGGATAAAGGACACAATCTTGGAGGGCAGCTGGAGAGAATGGGGCTGGGGGAGAACACGGAACTCTGCAAAAGAAATGCAAAATGTCTTATGTTACCATATTGTTGTACCTTTTATGTGACAATGCAGTACATTCTCAGGAAAACAGATTTATTTATCCCTTGGTATGGAGCTGTTGAGGTTCACATTTACGTGCAGGGGGATCTGCTGGACCAAGAAGTGCTACAGGTGCATTCTTTAGGCCTGACTCCACACTGGTCTAAAGCATCCTAGAGGTGGCCAGGAGCATTTTTGGAAGACAAGGTGCTAACTTCAGCAGCTTTATTCAGAGGAGCCACTCTGGGAAATGAGAGAGGAATGCAACCCCACGGTGCAGTGCAGTCTGTTCCCTGTGTGAACCCACTCTCAAGTTATAACCAACATTTTAGGGGTGTCTGAGAGCTCTCTCCTTGCTGAATTCACCCCACACACCCACGGACAGACCACAGAGGAAATTACCACAGGGCACCTCGCCGTCAGCCACCTCCTTGCTCCACAGCTACGCCCTGGCTCCAGTGTGAAGACATTAAATTCAACCTAATTCACACACCAAGTGTTGGGAAGGATTAACTCATTCCCGCTGAGCGGTGGGTGATTCATTGCCTGTCCCTGTGCTCCTCTCCTGACATCCAGCACCATGAGCTGACACCGAATCCCACAGCCCAAGGAAACCAAAGCAGCCCTGAAGGGATGGAACCCAACCCGCGTGTGTTTTTGAAGCCACCTCTGCACGTGTCTTTACTACCGAGGGGCTGGGGGGCTGTGAGCATCTTTCCCTCCTATGGCCTTTTCCAATTTCACAGCAGCAACCCCGTAGAAAAAGGATTTTCCCTCTAAATCCGCAGTTTCCAAAGTATTTGTACCAGCAGCTCAACATCCAAAAACTATTTGGTGAAAAACCAAATTAACTGAAACCACAGTTTATGCACGATAAAGTTAATCCTCCGGGTCACTCCGGAATAACGGGAGCTCACTTTCCACAGGGATTTCCAAAGACGCGCTGAGATGCCGTCCTCGCCCCGACCTGGGCCAGGAGGGAGAGGAGCTTCGCTTTGTGAAAAGCCCCGGCCGCCCCGGTTCCCGGCGGGATCCTTCCCTCCTTCCCGGGACACGACAGCGGCCGGAGGGCTCGGTTCCAACAGCTCCAACCCGTTCCCGCGCCGGCCAGACCCGGGTTTCCACCCTCCTTTCCCCGGGGGATGCGCGGGGTCCCGGGCGGAGCAGCACGGCGGGGTCCGAAGGGCAGCGGCTCCGCCGGGGCCCCGCACCTGC
>VZRH01003873.1:126336-193866 GCA_013397555.1 Urocynchramus pylzowi
CGACCCGCGTCCCACCCGTGTCCCCGTGTCCCACCCGTGTCCCTGTGTCCCACCGGTGTGCCTGTATCCCACCCGTGTCCCCGTATCCCACCTGTGTGCCTGTATCCCACCCGTGTTCCTGTGTCCCACCCGTGTCTCTGTATCCCACCCGTGTCCCTATGTCCCACCCGTGTCTCTGTATCCCACCCGTGTCCCTATGTCCCACCCGTGTCTCTGTATCCCACCCGTGTCCCTATGTCCCACCCGTGTCTCTGTATCCCACCCGTGTCCCTATGTCCCACCCGTGTCTCTGTATCCCACCCGTGTCCCTATGTCCCACCCGTGTCTCTGTATCCCACCCGTGTCCCTATGTCCCACCCGTGTCCCTGTATCCCACCGGTGTCCCCGTCCCACTGCTCTCCCCGTCCTCCCGCTGTCCTTGCCCTCCCGGTGACCCCATTCCCGCACCCCCGTGCTGTCCCCTCGCTCGCAGCCGCACGGAATTCGCCACTGGAAGGTGGCGGAGTCACCGTCCCTGGGTAAAACAGACCGGACCCAGAGCTCCGGTGTGGTTGACAAGGTGGGGATGGGTCCCGGGTTGGACTNTCCTGTGTCCCACCCGTGTTCCTGTTTCCCACCCGTGTCTCTGTATCCCACCCGTGTCCCTGTGTCCCACCCGTGTCCCTATGTCCCACCCGTGTCTCTGTATCCCACCCGTGTTCCTGTATCCCACCCGTGTCCCTGTATCCCACCGGTGTCCCCGTCCCACTGCTCTCCCCGTCCTCCCGCTGTCCCTGCCCTCCCGGTGACCCCATTCCCGCACCCCCGTGCTGTCCCCTCGCTCGCAGCCGCACGGAATTCGCCACTGGAAGGTGGCGGAGTCACCGTCCCTGGGTAAAACAGACCGGACCCAGAGCTCCGGTGTGGTTGACAAGGTGGGGATGGGTCCCGGGTTGGACTTGATCATCTCGGACGTCTTTTCCAGCCTAAACGGTTCTGGGATTCTGTGGAACCGTGCCCGATGAGCTGCCCTCCACGCATCCTGGTCCAACCCACAGTGCACCATCCCAAGGTGCTGCCAGCACGGAGTTTGGGCAGCACTGAAAGAGCTGCCAGATCCTGGTGGGCTGCCCCCACCTCCAGTGGTGCTTTCCTTTCCCCAACAGCAGGGACTTGGGCAGCCGGGTTAAGCCCCCAAGTTCTCCCTCCAGGCTGCTCTTTCTCCCTCCCCGCTCCCGAGCAGTCAGGCACTGCTGCCCCTAATTGCATTTTTCGGCCAAAGCTGCCGAAGCCAAAACAAGAGAACAGAAGGAAACGGTCTTTCTAGCACTACAGGAGACCAAGGGAACCTTTTTTGGAAAATCCTAATGAAATAATTGCGCCATGTCATCAGATTTGGTGGGGGAATACTCTCGTGGAGGGAAAGCAACTCTGCAGCCGGCCAAAGTCAACACTCCCCTGCGCAGAAAGCAGCAGTCTGGGCTGATGGGCCCAGCACAAGTGAACCCAAACCTCTGAAAAAAATTCCTTCCCTGCCCCAAAATTAAAAGCAGAGCAGAACTTTCAGCCGTAGGCGTCTGTGGTTTGCAGCTATGCGGTGCTGGGAACTCCGGAGACTTCCTCAAGGAATTTACATTCCTTTGAAGAAATACTATGAGGCTGTTTGTCTTTGTTGAAAAATGCAGATGGAAAGAAAAAGAACATTAAGAATTTTGACTGAAATCTTTGGGGTCTGAGCAAATGTGCTGGACAGGTGTTTTCTTCCTTTTAATTTAAGTGTATCCCCCCCCAAAAAAGAGATGCTGGTCTCTGCAAGCAATAGGAAAACCGATCACTCCTCGCTCCACAATCTCCCATAAAAGCCCTTTATGAAATCAGATGCCTTGGAAGGCACTGGAGCAGTTTCCAGATGAACACAATCATCATTTCAGAGCTGCTGTGCAGCTCCTGGGTGAAAACCCACGCTGCCAACAACCCACTAAGCGCAATTTGGGAGGGGGGAGCTTGTGGCACATCCCAGCAGTCACCTCTGAGAGCTGTGGGTGCTCCCACAGCCACTCCCATGGGGATCAGGGTCCAAGAGAGAGGGATCTCAGTGCCTGGGATAAGCAGAGCTCCTGGAAATCTTTCTGCTCCTTATTTACCAGCAAAAAATACCTTCCCATTCCGGCATGGCTTGACACAGAGGGTAATTGTTTGTGCCCTTCCAGGTTCTTATTTCTGGGCTTTGCAGCCCACCCAAGGATGTCCTGTAGCAGCAACATCCAGACCTGTCAACCTGCCTGCTAGGATGAAAAGGAAGTGTTTAAGCAGAATTTTAACTGCTCAATAATTCAAATACTGTTGAGTCACTGTGTACAGGGGCTCTGCTTTTCAGGACGTGTACTCTGCCCTCTCGGAAAGTCTGACTGGTTTTAAGTCTCCAACTGTACCAACCTGTGCCACCCCTGATGGCATTGGAAATCTTTTCCCCTGCCTGTTTGTCCACATTATTTACTCTTTAACTGCCCACACACAGGCAGGATGGGGCAGATAAAGTCTCTTATCAAGATCCTCCTTCCATAAAGGACTTTCCACCAGGCCGGGCATGCTCGGCTTTATCAGCAACCGAACCACAGGCGATGCCACACGACAGCCCCGCCGCTGGGAGAAGCAAACCAAAAGGATCCTGTGATATCTGAAAGTGATGGAAAGTTATTTCCAAAGGATGGGAAATGCCAGGCTGCATCACAGAGGAGCTGTGCTCACCCAGCACCGGGATTGAGGGCAGGGATGAGCGCTGACAGCACGTGGCTGAAGCTGCCGAGGTTTCATCAGCTTTTACAGCCCTGCTGCCACCGCCCTCATGGAGCCAAGCAAAGGCTTGTGGAGGCTTGGACATCAGTTGGATGCTCAGAGTCCTGGCTGTAAATCAGGGGGAAGAAAGGAACACCCAGCGCCCGGCGCAGGCTGCTCCTGCCCAAGGGCGGAGGGGGCAGGACCGCCAGGAGAAAAGCAAATGAGTCATTAATTCTCCGAGCGAAAGGAGCCGCTCCAGCGTCATGCAGAGCGTGGAAAAAGGCACTACCCCTTAATTAATTTCAAAGGAAAAATTAGGATCTCTCAGAAATCGCTCCCGCAGTGGCAGACAGCAGAAATGATGTGATTATTTAGGGGCACAAGGTCGGGAGAGTTGAGCCACCCACGCGGTGCAGGGAGCTGCTGTGAATGTGGATGCTGCCAGAGAAGGTGGAAAAGGCAGAGAGGAGCTGCAGGAGCAGATGGACAGCAGGGAGTGCTGGGTCCAGCACATTTTGGGTGAGGTCCATCCCAGCCACTGGGATTTGCAGCCATACAGAAAACACCCAGCAATAAGCATCAGTAACCATTTAATTCACGTTAGTGTCACACCCCACGTACAGCCAGAATTACACCCCGGCCTGAAACCATAAAAAGTGGCATTTTGTACAGAAAACACATAATCATCCTTTATTCCCCAAAGCTGTAAACTCCAAAGAGCTAATGCACAAATAGAGACCTGCCAAATCTAATAAACACCCAAGAGCCAGGAGCACAAAACTCTTACACCAGAAGTAGGAAACTGTGGATTTGCTCTTTGAAAGTGGAACTCCAAACACTCAGCCCTGCAGCATTCTTCAAAGGCTGAAACTAAAAATTTATTTCTCCTTTTATTTCCTCTTATCTACAGAATGAAATGCAGAGAATGAAATGGGGGAAGCCTTTGGGTAAGACACACGATGATAACTTCAACATCGTCTTCAGCTATTCATAATTTAGTGAGAGACTTAGCCTTAGACAAAGCAAAGAAAAATTCATCTAAAATAAATTATTCATCCCCTCATGGGAATAATGAATCTCTGCAAACCCATGTTCCCTCCTCTACAGCTCTGCAGTGTGGTAACTCGTGAGCCATCCTGCACATGCACCTTGAGATAATCTGTCCTTGGGGAATGGCTGCTCGGAATCCCAATGTGCTTTCAACCATTCCTTCTTCTGTCACCTAACAAGGAACCAGGAGAGGAAGCAAATGAGGCAACAGCAGATTTGTAAAACTGGAGTGATGAGAAACTGCTGTCCCTCCCCACAGGTGTTGTTATTGCTGCTCTTCACTCCCCATCCAGTGAAGCTCTCAATGGAGCTCATGTTCCTAGAGTCTGATCTCCCCTCCCTGATGTGCAGCAGTGATTTTTACAATCCCTGTGAGTACAGCCCCTAAATAAATACAGACCTAAGGCCCAAACTTGCCCTGGTGGGGAGCACTACCCTCCCAGGAAGGCATCTGACAGCATGGTTGTTCCTCACTGCCACACTGGTACAGGACTTCCCTGTCCTGCACATGCAAGTGAAGCTTGAGTTAAATAACACAGGCACGACTGGTTGCTCTGCCCTACACCCACGTGGGATTCACTCATGGCTGGGCATATGCCTTCTAAGTCTCCCAGAAAAGGTACAGAGGAGTTTGGGAAGAAATCCAGCAGTGCTAATGACAAGGTGAGGCCTCAATCCATGGGGACTCCTTGGAGAAGCATCCACTGATCCAACCCTGGATCAGTGCTGGCTCTGTGCCTGGGAGCCAGGAGCTGGGCCATGGGATGAGGGGTCTGGGTTATCCAAAATATTTCACTGCTGGTTCTCCTCCCCTCTGCACTGCTGCCAGCTGAGGCTCAGAGGAGCAGGAGGAGGAGGGCCTTGAAGCCTAGGATGCTGAAAGCCTCCTGTGCCACCAAGTGGCCCTGGCTCCCTGATAGAGCCAACATTCCCAGCACCTCTCCCTGCAGGGCAGCAGAGGTGCCAAGGTGGCACATCCCTGCTCGGGACACTCCAGCTGGAGTGAGAATGAGGGGCTGGAGCAGTCTGACACTTGCTCCATGAAGGGCTCTTTGTGCAGAGAGGGAGAGATGCTGGCCAGGAAGGATGGGAACTCCCACTGGGAACAGTGGGTGAGCCCAGCACACGCTGGGGAAGTACCAAGCAGCTGGAGAGGGCTCCACACAGGTCCTGCTTGGCTTTAAGCTCTAACAGCAGCCGAGGCTGCCAGCTGCTTGGCAGGAGTTTTCCAGGGTGCAGAAGGCATTAATTCAGCCCTTTCCTCCTGTTCTGAAAAGGATTTGCCTTGCTGTTTCATGGTGCTTTATGCATGCCTGTCCTGGGAGCAGGGGAGAAGTCTGCCTTGGGGTTCCTTCCTGGGCATCTCATTGATCCAGTGGAGCTGCAGATGCCTGGATCCCAGCTGTTAAAGGGTTGGGGTTTATATGGTGGTGATGGGGTTGGTTCCCCCCACCCCACAATAAATAATGAATCAGAGGAACAGCTCTGCAGCAGGGAGTGAGCAGTAGCACAGAACTGAGGCAAAGCCCTCAGTGCTGCAGCAGGAGCTCAGCCAGGGTAAAAGCTGCGACACCAAGGGCATCACAGCCAGAGAGTCTCTGAATCAACCTGAATTGTTTCTGTAGCTGCTGGCTTCCAGATGCCTCTATTTTCTCCATCAAGTGGACCTGGCAATGTCCTGGGTTTCACTCCTGCTAAGATAAGGACAAACAACTTGGTCAGATTGTTCCTCGGTCTGAAAGCGCCGCAGTGCGCGAAGGTTGAGAGATCACAGGATTGGGAGTGACAGCACAGGGGTGTTTCAGCAGCACGCTGTAAATCACAACCTGACGAGCTCTGCTCCCCTCACTGCCACCAGCCCTGAGCCACGGGGCTCCCCTGTGCTCCCTCAGAGTCTCTTCTTGATGAGTTTCTCCAGTTTGCGGATGCGGGAGGATTCCTGCTCGGGCGTGGGAGCGCTCAGCGAGAGCGAGCCGGAGCCGTCCCCGCCGGGGGGAGGAGCGGGCAGGCGCAGGCGGAAAAGGTCCAGCATGCTGCTCTGCTCACTCCTCTTCAGGCCCTGAGGGAGCAAAGGACAGCAGTCACTGACCTGGGAGCAGCTGCAGCAGAGCCCATTTCAAAGCTCGACCCCCTGCTCTCCCACCACAAAGACCTCTGGATGACCCCGAGCTCAGCCCCAGCAGCAGAGCAGGTATCAAAATGTGAAATGAACTCAAAACCTTTTCTTCAGCAGCAACTCTACTTTCAAAGTAAAGATATACTTGTCTTACAGTGCTTCTCCTACTCCCAAGCCTCTCAGAATTGAAGTCCCCAGCAATCCCAAAGCAGCACTAGAGGAGGAGCAGAAGCCCTGGACAGGTTCTAACCTTCATGTCGAGGATCTTCTGGAATGTGTCCGTGCTGCAGTCAGCGAGAAGCTTGATGTAATTGTCCACAAACACAACTGGGGGCTCATGTGGAGCCATCACCACCTGCCAAGACAAGGAAAAAGAGATCAGGCTAATAGCAGGAGTTCAAGGCAGTGCTCAGTCAACTCTGGCACAGGAGTGGCAGCAGGGCTGGCTCCTAAAATAAAATGCTTAAGGAACAAGAAAGGGGCTGGTTATGAGAGAGGTAGAGGTGAGTGAAGAGAAGCAGAGTAAGGAGCAGGGAGGAAGCTGGGTCTCTCAGCACAGCAGTGGTGCTCATGGGCTCTGCATCATGTTTCAAAGGGCAGCAGGACTTTGTCTGTGGCCTGTGGGCTGGCAGGCACTGGGGTATTGTTAAAGCTCAAGATTTTATCATGTTGCACGGGGAAGACAAGCTGGGGAGTCACTCAGGGGACAGGCTGGCAGTGCTGGTGACACTCACAAAGTCCCCAGGGATCAGACAGCCTGGACACAGTCCAGACCCTCAGTTTGGCTGCGTGTCCCTCTTGCTCCCTCCTGCCTGGAGGACACACAGGGTGTCACAGGGGAATGTGACAACACTCTGTGGTCACTCCCTTGGCCCCCAGAACAGCGAGGGCCAGAGCTCTCTGCTCTGCACTTCTCCTGACATGGCACCAGTGGATGGGCAGTGCCACACGCTGCCAGTCTGTCCTTGGGGTGCAGCTCCTCTTGGACACTCCTCTGGAGAGACTGGGATGAAGGATGGGAACCCCCCACCAACATCTGCCCAGGAGCAATCGTAAAAAATAGGGAAAAAATCAAAATAGCCTCAAAGCTGGTAAGATGATCCCTCACTGATGTGTTTTTCTTCCATAAGCAGCAAGTTCCACAGAGAACACATCTTTTGATAATGCTGGGCAGCCAAACCATCTTTCTGGGGAAGAGTTAGTGTGTGTGAGTCTTTGTCTGAGTGTGTGTAAATGGGCAAAACCAGCACCAGACCAGACCCTTCCCTGTCTCCAAAAACATTTCCATATGTTTGCACTGACCCAGCTCACCCCACACTGTATTCTGTCACCAAGACATTTCTTTCTTTCCCTGCACTTCAGACCACTGAAACATCATAGCCATGTATACACTTATAAATCCTTAATTTACAGCCCTTGTAAAAATCTTCAGCCAAGATGAAAAGCTGGAGCTACAGACAGCGTGGCCAGAGGAGAAGGGGAAGAGCTCTGCAGGATGTGCATGGCCCAGTGCCCTCCTCCCCATTCCCATCTGTGCTTCGTGGGGCTCAGCTCAATGGACTTGTTTGTGCTGCCCAGGGGCCCAAAGTTTGTCTTGCTGAATTACCTGCCCCAGAACAAGCCTGGGAACACACACTGGAGCTCCCAGTGCTGTCAGCATGGGGCTGTTTGATTTGCAGTTCTGCTGACACAGAGCCCTCACAGGGCCAGCACGGGCTGTGTGGCACAGCAGTGCCACTGCTGCTGCACAGCCTGGGGACCTGCAGCACTCCATGTGCTCCTTTCCTCTCCAATGTGATGCTAAGAGTAGACAAATTAACTCCATTACTCTTCTGATTCACACACAAGCTCCAAGGAAAGACCTGCTCTGTACACAACAGGCACCAATCTTCCCTGCTCCCTTTAGCACAAACCAGGACATTTTTATTCAGGTCATTTCTAAGAAAATTTAGACTACAATTCACTAACATCTCAGTCACCTCACTCCAAAAGCGTGGAGCTGGAGAGCTAATGTCTGAATCCAGAGCACAAACTCAGCTGTGAACATTCCCCTGGGCATGGGAGCAGAGCCACACTGAGCAGCAGGTGAGGAGGGACAGCTCAGGCTCTTCACCCCCTGGCCTTGGCTGGGCTTTACAGGAGGCTCTGGCTGGCAGCTGCCTGTCCTGCCTGACCCCAGGTCCCACTAATTCCCTCACAGGAATGCCTTCCCAGCATTGCTGGCGAGCAGGGGACAATCCCATCACCCAGGAGGGCACAACTGTGCAGCTCCCGTGGCTCCTCCTGGGATCAAACCTGCCTTCTCCCTCCAGCACCAACTGGGACGGGCAGATTGCTTTGCTTGTTGCTTTTTATGAAGACAACACACTGCTTTTGGGTCATTTTCCAGGCACCAGGTCTGGAAAATGAAAAAGGGCTCTGGTGAATACAGTAACCCAGACATGTTTGCACTGGCTGTTACACTAGACAGTAAACAGGTGACTCAAGCACGGCTTGGCTCCCCTGCGTGAGGGAGTCTGCACAAAGGCCTGGAGTAACCTGAACCCTGGGCTTTGCCCCACAGCAGACACTCATGGATGCAAACTCTGATTTCCACAAGCTCCTGAGGGAACCTGGTGCCCCAACTCTCCGAGCAAGCAGAACTTGAGCCTTTGGTTGCCTTGAAGAGTGAGGGTGAAAACTCCAAAGTGGTATTAGAAGAGAGTGGGGGCAAACCCAAGAGGAGTGAGCCAGGTCTGTAGAGCAGCTGGCAGAGCCCCCAGGCAGGCTCACAAACGTTCATGTGCAATTGCAGATTGCTGCATTCAAAGGAAGGGCCCCCTGGAATTCGCTCGCTGCGATTCCCAGGCCAGCAGTCTGGCTGGCAGGTTATCAAAAGTCTTGAGTTACCTTCAGGATCATTTCAGCCCGAGTCATGCCTTTCACCACTATCTTTGTGTAGCTGGCAGGAGCCTTCCTCACCACTTGGGACCCAATGGAGGGCAGATCCAGGAGAACCATCTTCAGAGAGTGAGTGTCCAGCAGCAGCTGCAAGAGTTAACCACACTCTGTTACTCAGGCTCCTTCTATCAATATCCATCAGCTGCTGTAACCCAACATCCTCAAAAGTTTAACACTTCCCACACTGGAAGAAGCCCTGGTAATTGCACTGCAGAACAGGAGGGACTGAGCCATGCAATGACACTTCCAGGAGACACGATCACCCATGGCTACGTATCAGCATCGTGGCTGATTTTAACAGAGCACTGTTCTGCTGACTGGAAATGACTTATGGCAGCCCAACATCTGGCACATCAGGCACAGATCTCCAGTCCTTCCCCCCAACAGTATGAAGTGAAACAATCTTGATTACCTGGAGCTGCACCATGATTTAGATACCGAGGTCAAATGAATTAACACCAAGCTTCCTCCTGCTCCCAGCCACACACAGAGTCAGGTTTTCTGCATTTACTCAACACATTGATTGGGGTTTCTTTCCTTAAAAACTGCCACACAATACAGCTACACTGAGAACTGCTCACAGCCTGGATGTTGTTTGTTACTACCCCAGCAAATAAATAAGCAGCAGCCATGAGACTGAGCCCAGACAGACAGCACTGTCTCGTGACAAAATGCTGTGGGTAAGGGCTCCTTAGAGCAAAATTATCCTGAATGCCACACTCCTCTGATTGCACAAAGTATGTCTGAAGAGACAAGACCAGTGAAGAACAGAAATCTGAAATCAAACCAGAGGAAAAGCAGCCTAATTTATTTAGACAGCAGTGAGTGTGAAAGCCTGCCGGGCTGTCAGCACACCCAGAGCATTTCCTCAAAAAGGGAGCTCGTTCTGGAGGGACACAAAACATTCTGGGCCCTGCAGAACCCCCAGCAGTGACCACAACAATGTGAACATTGGCCTCAGCACTGGTGGGGATTCAAAGGAACACAAAGGACTGGCTGTGGAGGAGGAGGAGAAGAGGCAGGCCAGGCTGGCTGGAGTCTGCACCCCGTTATCTGCAGCGGTGTGTCCTTGCTGGTGCTGCCTTTCCATGGCTTGCATGAGAAGAACTGATGCCATCAATCTCCTCCTGGGAAGCCAGGAAACCACAGCACACATGAGCAGCTCTGTGCACCCCAGGCTGCTGGAGCCCACAGCTCAGGCTGTCATAGCTGGATTCCTGTGTGTCCACCAGGGATCCCAGAGAGGGAGAGATTCCACGGTTGGGGAATTCACATCTTCCCCACATCAACTCTCTCATGGCTAACAGACTTCTGCACACTCTGCAGCCTTTCCTACAGGCACAGCTCCTGCAGACTCTGTCCCCTCACCCCATTTTCCATTCCAGGTCCCTGGCATTGCTAACTCACTGCCAAAGCTTGCTGGGATGCAGAGCTGTCAAGTCAGAGAGGAAAACACAGAAAGCAAAACCTCAGGTCTTGCTCCCTGCACTGAACACTGAATATCTCCATAAATATCACCCCAGTATTCATATTCCAACTGAAATTATCAGCAAACAGCAGGAAAAGCTGTGTGTAGAACCAGAAAGGCCAGGAAAATGTATTCCCCAGCAACATTTGCACCAGGGAGGAGAAAGTAGCATGGAAAGATGCTGGTGGGTGACATGGGGGGTTCAAAAGATTTTAAGGGAAGTGGGGTTCTACATGCTGCAGAGAGAGAGATCAGCTACTGAGACCTCTGTACCCCTACCCCCAGGGAGGTATGTCCCACTTCTAATGAGATGTATTCACTGGGAATCAGGCTAATAAAAACCTTTCCAGTCTGCTTTAAAGAAGCAAATTGGGCCTGTTATTCCCATACAGGAATATTGAAAGCTTTTAACATTAGACACAAGCCCACTGCTGGTTAATCACTTGAGAAACTTATTTAAAAAAGACTCCCTTTAATCACTCTCAGGTTATTGCTCATCACACAAGACAAACAGGCACTGAGCTTCACTCATTTGCTTTCCATTAAGGATGAGGAAGGTTTTGATGTAAAGCTCCTGTTTCGTTTTGCAGACACTGCTCAGAACCATCTTTGATGCCTAAAACCCAAGCAGCTTTGAAGGCACCCATTTGAAGTTCACAGCAGTCCCATTAGGGATGATTCTGCTTTTTTTTATTTTTCCTTTTTATTTTTTTTTTTATTAGCCCACAGGAGTAATAAGCTCTATGTGCAGGGGACAGATGAAATCCTGCCTCTTCCAAATCCCATCCTCACAGAGCAGCAGGGTCCAGCCCATAGGCAGGGTGGAAGATGCCTCAATTTTTTGAGCCCAAAAGCCATCAAATTTGACAGCCAATGCACCTATTTCTTCTTACCTGCTCTGCACCCACCATGCTGATAGGTTTGCACTTGAAGAGATGGTTAATGAACTTGGGAATGAAGGAGCTGCAGGAGAGACACAAAATGATACAATTACATAAGAATATTTGCAGTCAGACAGTCTTCTGTGGTGACAAAGCATGCAGAACCAAACCAGGATGGCTTCCACAAAGACACTCCCAGTGCCAGCTTCCCAAACTGATTCCAGACATGTTAAATATACTAAATAAAAAAAAAAAAATCCCAACCCCTAGGCACAGTTCTTTTGCTTTAATCCCTCCTGATCTCAAAGTTTATTGAGAAGCTGCACACACACACTCTAGAGGTAAATAAATTGCTATAAACTAAATATGAAATATTGCAGTAAAAGGTCAGCAAATAAACTATTTTATTTATCATAAAAACAGCAACACACCAGGATTAGTCTCCCTGCTCATGAGTGGATATATCTTGACTGCATCCAGAACTTACATTTTCCTGCACACAAGTAATTCCATAACATGCATATTACACAGTGAACTTGAGGTCCAGCCAAGGCTGGAGGTCTGCTGGGCCCTGGACACTCACACAGAGGCACCCTTCCAGAAAGCTCCTGGCCAACACAATCAAGACAAGAAAAAGTTTTGTGAAAAGGAAAACACCATTACCATATTTTACTGTCATGGGCTTCAGACTCAGAAAAATGACTGCCCAACCAGAGAGAGCCTGGAGAGGATGGAAGCCCAATATTCACCACTTCAGAGCACCAGCTTTGGGTTTAGCTTTTTGCCTCTTGATTTGAGGCTTTGAAGCAGTTTCATTGCAAAAGGAGCTGGTTGGGCACCTGCAGGAGAAGCTCCTGCCCCTGCTCCATCAAGGAGCAGCACCAGGAAAGCTCAGGAGCAACAAACTCTGTCAGTACCACACCACTTGAACAAGTCTTCCTCTTGCTGCCTTGTTTTTAATGTACTCTGCCTCTTTCACATGTCCTCCTTTGGCTGAGTGCCTGCAGGGCTCACATTTCCAGGACTTGCCCATGACCTGGTGGCAGCTCTTGGGTTTTAATGGCTCTGTCCTAAGAGAGTCTCAGTCAGTCAGGTTGCTGTGCTCTGGACTGAGGCTGCCCATGATGATGATGATGATCTCAATTCAGCATGGTTTCCTCCTTACATCTGTTAAGCTTTTTGTTTCCTCCCCACAAAGCAAGGAGCACAACAGCATCTTGTTTGTCCTGCCACCTGTTTTCCACAGCAGGACATTCATTTCTCATCTTTTCTCATGGAAGAGTGACAAAAGTGTAGCTCAGGCATGGAGCATGCCAAGCTGCTGAGCAAACCCAAAGGAATGGCTCAAGGAGAGCCCTCACAGCAAAGGTTCCTTCCCTTCCCCTTCCCTCAGACACAGTCACTACCTCCCTCAGTGAATCATTTCATCCTGGAGAGGTGTCAAGGAGAAAGATTTCAAGCTACTGTTGAGAACCAGCTACTGGGCTGCCCTGAGCAGCTTTGAATTTGGCCACCAGAGAAACAGACTTGGCAACAAAACAGAAAGAGGAGGAGGAAAAGAAGCCCTGTCTCCTCTTGCACAAAAGCATTACAGTGGAGATTTAACCTATCTGTTTTAAAAGTCCATTTTTCAGGTCTATAACTAATTCCCAGAGGGCAATTAGGGAGTGATGAGCACAGCTGGAGCTTAGGTGATCCTAGAAAATGATAAATTGGCAGCAACTCTGGATGCAGCAGCTCACTGCTGGCAGAACAGCACAAGAAATTAATTGTGCCTTTGATAGTGTAGGTAGATCCAACTGTCCCTCCCTCTGCAAGGTCAGGCATGGAGCTAAAGCTCATGTTGTGTATGAGCAACAGGGTGAGCCTTTCCTTCTGCAGGGTGGCAGACTGGCAGCCCAAGGACCCTCTTCCCTGTTGGTTTTAATCTTCTTTTCTACATAACCACACAATCTCCCATAGACAGCATTCTGTCTTGCATGAAACAATTCCCAGGCCCCTTTGGATGGCCACCCACCATCAGTGCAGAGGGGTAGAGTGACCTTCCATCCCCACATGCCTCTTATTTCACGCTGCCTTATTGGAAACAGCTTCCCAACTCCAGCAGGACAGACAAGACAAACTGTAAGAGCCAAGGGCTGCTCTGGAATTTTTTTTCCCCTTGTTTTTTTTTTTTTTTTTTGGACTAGCAGAGACCATCAAGAGCAGTTGCACTTAACAGAAAAATGCACTGGAGCCTCTTGCCTAGGCTGGACTCAATGCCTGGTGCTCTCAGAGTACAGCAGGCAATCCTGATGTGAGTAACACGTGCATGTTCAGGGGTAATGCTCTGCAGCAGGCTCTGTGCTCTGAATGCCTTTACTCCCTGCACAACCACAGCTAGATTGGGTGCCAGAATTCATTTACAGCTTCAGCTCTAAAACTGAACCCAGCAAACCCTCCCTAGAAGCAGATAAGTCCCCAGTGTAATAATAAAGCAGTGCAAGGCAGATGAGGAACCTAAAGCACAGCAACCACAGCATCTGAGAGCCTCCCATCCAACGGGAGTGGCTCTGCCAAAGCCTCTGTTTTCCTAATCCCCTGCACTGATGATGCATCAAACACAATGCCTTGCTGAGTGAGGCACAGACAGACTTGCAACCACACTCTGTCTGTCTGTCTGACAGCCTGAGCTACTGCAGGACACCCCTCAAAGGTTCTGGAGTCGCTGAGTCACTGCAGCCGAGGAGGGTTTTGCTCTACGCCGCCCTCCGAGCTGGTGACCAGCCCTTGCCCAGGCTGAGCTCAGCTCTGAAGCCTCCAGGAGCCTCCACATCCCAACTTTCTTCCACCAAACTCCTCTCACTTTTTAGCTGGAGCACCTGGAAGGACACAGCACCCACCACCACGCTTGGCTGCTGCTAACGGAGGAGCCGCTTCCCCGGCGAGGGGGAGAACTGTTTGTTTTTCCTGTCTCTCAGTTCTAATCTCTTCCTCATTGAGGTCAGGTCACAGACTTCCCAAACACATCCCAGCATAGCAGCTTGGCTGCTGTGGGGTTTGATTTCAAAGGATAAGGTGCAGGGAGAGCTGAGCCCCCCAGCCTGCCTGCCAGCGCTCGCTGTCCCCGGGGAGCGCCGCTCGCACATCGGTCAAAACAAAGCAAAAATGACAAATTAGGTTAGAGGATTGATGCAATTTCTGATGGCCATTTTTCTTCTCTCCAGACTTGGCTCAGATCCCACTGTTTTAAATTTAGTGACTTTAGCTGCCTTCTCCCCTGTGGTCCTGTAACTCAACACTCACGCTTTATACAATCCATTAGAGCTGAGAAGTGGCAGCTCACAAAGACACAAGCATTAACATGTGGAGAAGCACAAGGCCTGTTAAAAGGATTTTCAGCATTGTGGGGCACACAAAAGGCCAGGTATTTATATTGGTCCAGCCAGCATATTCCATAAGAATGCAGAGTTTCAAAAATACAAATATTTGTAGGCATTAAAAGGCATTTTAAGGAGATTGGTGCTCCCTTACCACTGGGCTGGTTCTCCTTAGCACCAAGTTGCACAGATCAAAATCATTCTCCAGGAACTCATTTTACCCTTCTACGTCTGATCCATGGCACAGTGAGCTCAGAACTGTCTTGATTTTAATGTGCTGCAGATTAGAGCTGCAGTTGTCTTGAAAAAAATGTTTTGGAGAGGAGGAGTGGCTTCTGTGCTCATGGATGAGGACACCCAGCTTAGATGGGAACTTCTCTCAAATGTGAGAGCTGTTTCATCTGGAGTTTACTTGGTACGTGCCTAGCAATAAAGTTAAAAGGGAGGCAACTAAGCTGAGGTATTAAGAGTGTCCTGTGAACAGCTGAATAAATGGGGGGTTTTATTTATCCCATAAAATTCAAGTGTAACCACACAGAAGGTTTTCATACAATAAATTCTCACTGAGACAGCGTTTCAAACAGTGATTATGGGCAACATCACAACATGATTTATCAGGAACTGCTCCTTAAAGCAAACTCATGAGTACCCTGAGACAGAGAGGGGGATGAAGCTCTCAGGAGAGCCTCCCTGCTGTGAAAGCTCCCAGGATAGCTGCTGCATCCCACCCTGCTGAGGCAGGAGCTGCAGCTCAAATCTCCAACCCACACAGTCCCTGCCAGGCCACAGAGCTTATTTCAGGGTGATTACCTTATCAGAGATGAATGAAACATTAAGGTATTTTAGAGTGACACATGACACGCACGCCACTGCCCTCAAGTCCACCAGCACGGTCACATGTGCCACCAAAAGCAGCAGCTACAACTGGCACAGCCCTCCCAAGGGTTTTTCCTGGGGCATTGCCATGTGGAGCTCAGCTGGCCACAGGCAAGCAGGGAAGAGCTCAAAGTATCTTCCCAAAGATACTTTCCCAAAGAGCTGAATTTTCGTTTCAGACACGGAGGTGAAAGTTTGGGTGTCCCTCCTGAATCCAGCAACAAGGGGCATTTCTGTCTCATCTGCCATTTCTCTCAAGCTGCTCAACTCTAAGTGACTTGCCAGGAAGATACTTTAATACCCCCCAACATTTAAATGTGAATTTCCCTTCCTGACTGAGCTATTTTTGCACAGAAAAGCAGCTTTCAGATTGTGAAGGTAGAATGCACTTCTCACACATGCCCTCCTTACAGGGTTTATTGTAAATGTTATTTTGAGGCAAATTTCTCAGTACCTGGAAGCCCTAGGTATGTTTTCCCACAGCAAGAGTCATATCTAAAGTCAGATATTCAAAGTCTTTCAAAGATGCCCAACCCAAAACTTCCTGCACTTGGCAAACAACACACAGTGATCATCACACAGTTTTATGGGATGACCTGAATAAACTGTCTGTGTTGGTAACTTACTTGGCAAATTTTATGCAGAACTGAGTGAAATACTTCCTGGTGGAGGCCAGGTTGTCACGGATGATGGGGACATTCTGCTTAATGTGGAGGATCACTGAGGTGACATAAGGACTCTGGTCACCGACGTGTTCCACGTTCTGCCACTGCATCTGCACAAAAGGGAAAAAAACAACCAAAAAAATGACTGTTTAATTCATCAACATTCAAGTAATAGGTAAGGGAAACTGTACAAACTTCCTGCCAGGGGATCTCTAAGGAATCATTTAGAGACTGCCTCTGCAATTCACCACCAAGGTCAAGTTCTTCATCATCAAAGTGATTGGGCAAAACCATTCCACAAGAAGACACAAAGAAAAGCCAGAGCAGCCCTTTTTGCACCAGAGCACAGACTGTGACAAGTAACCCACACAAATGGGGACCACTAGGATCAAAAAAGCCTTTGGAGCACACCAGGCTGCTTTAATATTTAACAGTTTCCAATTTGCTGGGATGAAGTGCCCATATAAATCCTGATTACAGGCATTTGAGAAAATATCTGCAAGCTTGCAAAGTCTGGATTCCTGTATGGCAGCCAAGACTTTAATACTGGTGAGACTGATGACAGATAGATGGAAGAGGTAAAAAGTCTTAAAGTCCAAAGCACTCCACACCAGTGTAGCTCACTGAAAACACTGCTGGTGTACAAGCCAGGATGCCCAAATCCAGCTCTTCCAAATGCATGTAAAAAGTACAAAACAAGAAGAGTTACTCAACCTCCCATTTTGTTTTCCTTTATTCTCAGCAGAACTGCAAGAGAACAGCCCCTGTGAGCCAGATGTGTGGCTCTCTTGATTTTCTCTGAGCCTGGTTTGCAGTACACAGGGTACTCACAATTTAAGTCAAGTGGAAAAACCAAAAAAGATGTGATTGGGTCTGGCCTGGCCTCATGTGTGTACCAGAGTCTCACTGAGGAACACAAGCATCCAGAAAAGCACACTCAGTTCTGCTGCTGCTCAGAACTCTGCAGTGTTCTCCCAATAACTCTTTGGAGATCTGTTCCTCATGCTGGAGATGAGACAGGAGGAAAACTCATAGGAAATCAGGAGAGGAAACTGGGCACATATGGAAGATGAGCTTTTTCCTTTGAGGGGCTGTTTGTCCTCAAACTTGTTTTCCCAAGCTCTGGATTTTGCATATAAAGTTTTTTGGTTTTTTTTTATTCCTGGCTTTAATTTAATTTAATATGGCTACTTTGCCCCCTGCAACTCAGCTGACTCAACTCCATCCAAACAACACGCAGCCTGAGTGACTTAGTGGGAAAGAGAAGCCAAATTCTTTGCAAAACCACAGTGTCTGAGTCCACACATGTCCCACTAAAGCTGCCTTTATTCAAACCAAACAAACCAACCCCCAGCCTGCTGATCTCACATCAGCTGGGTGGCTGGAATGGATATCTCTCTCATCACCTGCTCCACAGGTTTTCATAGAGTCACAGAACACCCTGAGATGGAGGGGCCACACAAGGAGCACCAACTTCAGCTCCTGGGGCTGCACAGACACCCCAACAATCCCACCCTGGGTCTGGGAGTGCTGTCCAAACACTCCTGGAGCTCTGGCAGCCTTGGGGCTGGGACCATTCCCTGGGCAGCCTGGGCAATGCCCAGCACCCTTTGGGGAAAAACTTTTTCCTGATATCCAACCTAACCCTCCCCAGACACAGCTCCAGCCACTCCCTCAGTCCTGTCACTGGTCACCTGCTTTTCTACTCCTCATGGTACTGATCACACCCAAACAAAAACATTCTGTGCCTTTCTCCCTGATGGATTCACACATTCCCTTCTTGAGAGAGCAATCCTCACCCAACACACCATCCCCACAGAGTGGGAACAGCCAGAAAGTGGGAAGGGACTGCTGAGCTGAATTATTGCAACCAACAATGAAACAGTAGCTTTTTCATTTTGTTGGTCATCATTCCAAAAGCAATACTTTACAAGCAATCCTTTAAAGCATGGACAGTAAAAATAGCCCTTCTGTGTGTGTGTGTGTGTGTGTGCATTGTGGGTGTGTTTCACCCAAAAAAAAACCACCCAGTAGCTGCAGAGAAAGGAATAGCACACACACTGAAAAGTCATCAGAAGAAATATGAGCCCAACTCTGCTGGTAAAGCTTTGTTCCTGTCGTTTTAAATTTATTCCTCTTTTTCCCTTGTCCTGTGTTTTTCTTGGGATATCCCCACAGTTTACATACACAAGCTGGAAATGAGTCCAAGAACAGGAGCAGAGAGATTTCACTGCAAGGGAGAAGCCCAAAGGCACCTGCAGGCTGGGAGGACCAGAGGGGCTGGAAGAGCTGCTGCTGCCTCCTGCTTCTCACAACAAAACCCAGGGTTTAGGTTAAAACAGGCAGGAGGAAAGAGAAACCCTGAGCACATCTGGGCTGGTGTGGCACCTCACAAGAGCTGTGCTGCCTCCTGGGAAGGGCAGGGCTCCAGAGTGGCACGGTGCTGTGTCCCCAAAGAGCCACCAGGTCCTTCCCTGTGTCCAGCCCTGCAGCTAAGGGGCTTGTGATGGATCAGAGGATGACTGAACATTCAATTCTCCCTGTTCCCAGCAGCATCTCACTGCCAGCTTCTCCTTGCAGGCTCCAGACTGGGCACCTGCTGGGAAGGGCTGGGAGGGGAGCGGGGAGCGCCGCTGGCCCCGTGTTTGGGGACACGAGCTGGGCTCTGCCCTGTCACACTCTGCACATGTTCCAGGGCTCAAACATTCTCCTGAGGGCTTTTAATTAGCAGCTGGCAGCTCTGATTGCTCTGCTCTCAGGGTTTTTTCTGTGTGTGGAGTGGAGAAATGATTAAAGCCCCGCTCTGTCCACTCGGCTGTGAGGACACAGGGAATTGCAGCTGGGCCAAAAGGTTTTAGGAAAATGTAAAAAGCCAGCAAGAGGTCGATGTGAGGCACTAAAATGTCCCCCAGCCCCACTTCCAGGCACAGTTTTACATAGAAATCGATGTTTAATTCAGCATGTAAATCAAGCCTTAGCCAGTGCAATCCATAAACTTAATTGGGGCGAAAATATCCCGTGCAAATTAGCAGTTCCTTCATCCCAGAAATTAAAAAGGAAGCACACCAGGCAATGTGAGTGCCTGCTACAGATCAGTAGAAACACATTAACAGTTCTTAGTTATCCAGAATATCACAGCAGGGGATTTAGGGCAAATTCTCCTCCCACCCACATCCCAGCTCCCCATCCTGCAGTCATGTTTAATCACCCTACATCTGCTGTAAAGTCTGAGTAAGGATTATCACCTACAAATTTTGTAATATGGGGCCTTCTCAGCATTTACCATTTTCTTCAGAACACACCAAGTAAAGAATAATAGAAACCAAGCAGCATTCCCAGCTGAAAGCAATATTCCTGATGCTGTTTTCTGTGTTAAATCTCTCAACGTGGCCTGCAGCCAAAGTGGATTGAGAGGTTTAAGCATTTCATAATTTACCTCTATAGTTCCTGAACATTTTTGCAAAGAAAAAAAAAACTCCAAAGCCAGACTCCAACAAAGGACTGGGAATGTTCAATCCTGGAGGACACCAGAGTGAAGTAAATGAAAAGAAGCTAAACAAAGGAAGAGCCCTAATGGAGTATGGATCTTGAGAGAGCAAAATTGGAATGGATCAGCCACACAATATTTATTTCTTTAATAGAGGCTGAAATTTTACATTTCCCAATACTACCTCTGTGTTTAAAGAAATACATGCATTTCTTATTGAAGTGTCAGAGCAATAACCCAACCCTGAAGGAAAGGGAGGAGGAAGGTGAAGGAAAAAAACCTCTTGCACCAAATCCAGTTCTAATAAAAATCACATAAAAGCAACTCTGTCTGATGCAAATAGTGGAGTGTGTGCACAAGTGACAAGTATTTATTTAGCTAATTTCATAACACTTAAACTTGTTTATATATCATCAGTCCCATCACATGTGCTGCATTTTACCAGTGTTCCAAAGACAAAAATAAATGGCCTACCAGCTGCTGCTTTCTCAAGGTTGTGGTTTACTTGGGTATAAACAGTGAGAGCTAAATGATTTAAATATTACTGTACTCTGTAGGTTCAGGAGATCTGAGGGGCTGCCACAGAAACACCTGAAGTGCTGAGCCCTTCCTAGTGGTGTTATTTGACAGGGCAAAAAAATCCTCATTCCATTTGGAACCTGTACAAGCTCTATTACCAGCTGCATTCTACTTCAAATATTAGCTGGGGGTGGTGGGGCTGCTTACAGCTGGAATACATCATAAAGCAGAAAGCTATTAAAATTCATGGCAGCCAGACAGTGTGTTGATCCTACAAAAATGGAGCTTTATGTTTAATATTTCTAATTAAAAGAAAAAAAAAAAAGTTCAATCCACTTTTGTTGTCTTCACCTCTGTCTAAAGCAAGTCTGGGTTTTCACAATACTTTGGCAAGGAAACACAGCTCTGCATTTCAAACATATAAAAGCCAGCAGTGTAACTGCAACAAAATCCTTAAGCTCCAGGCATAGGGGCCTCTCCAGGAATGGCTCCATATGTCCTTGAGAGGATCACAGAAGCAATCTCAATCTCAATTCCACATCACCTCCACCTGAGGACCTCAATTTAAGAGCCCCAAACAAGCAGGCTGGTAAAACTCCCTGCCAAAGAAGACAAAGGGGAGAGCAAACGTGAAGGTGTATTTGAAATTTCACGCTGACAAAAGTTTTTCCAAATTTTAAATGCTCTCACTGGCATTGGGAGTGGAAAGAGAAAGCCTTGAGTATTTACTGAATGTATTTCATTGTCTGTAGGTTTTAATGTGGTGCAAAAAGCCTGAAAGCTCTAATCTGAATAATAAGAGGGTTTGGAGTGAGGGATGTATTTATAAATACAGCAATTGCTGCTCTAAAAAGGTAAGAAAAAAAAAATCAGAGTAAAAGAATGTATCAGTAGTGAAATCAAGCAAACAAAGCACATGAGAACTCCACATGGATGTTAAGGTGACCTCTCCTGAAAATGCACCCCTACCTTGCTCATAGCAGTCAGGGCAGGGTCACAGGCTGCATCCAGGTCCTGCACTAACAGCTGGATGCTGTTGGAGATCACACTGCAAAAGAGGGGAAAAAAAAAAACTAATCAAGCATGAGTTTTAGAATCACACTGAGTTACAGAGTGCCAGAACTGGAGTGTTTGACTGTGAGAGGAGGAAAATCCTCCACTGGCTGACAGCAGCACTGTGATGT
Organism: Urocynchramus pylzowi; assembly: GCA_013397555.1. NCBI lineage: Eukaryota > Metazoa > Chordata > Aves > Passeriformes > Fringillidae > Urocynchramus > Urocynchramus pylzowi. The sequence goes on from VZRH01003873.1 coordinate 147,639, forward strand.
GAATGCACACAGCTACAGCTTGTAGTGAGGAGGAGCTGGGAAATCCTGCAGGGAGCTGCACAATGGTTTAAAATGGGCTCCAGGGGATACAGGATGTTTTTACAGTTGACCTTTCTGTGTTTTAACACAAATAAGGGGCTGGGGATCAAAGGTGGCAGATGAAGAGGAGAAATCCCCAAGTATCAAGCCCAGACTGGGATTCAGCTTCACATTTAATCCAGTCTGTGTAACACCAACATTTTATCATCTCTCCATTTATTCACAGCCAATATTCTACTGCTCACAGGAACTTGCACAGAGGGTTTTAAAAATGACATCTGCATGAGTTCTGTGTCTCCCATGTGTGAAGATGAAGGCAGATGTCTTATTTACACTATGTCTAGGACTGCTGCCATCCATTGTTTGAGTTCCTGAGACATATACCAGACTAAAGGACACATTAGTCAAACACATTTCCCTCCCTCCCCCCCTCCTTTTTTTTTCTTTTTAACAGCATGATATTGCTTAGAGACATATTTAAGGCCATCATATTATGATGTGCATAGAGGTGCAGCTGATCCTAAAAATCCAGCCAAGAAACTGCCTGCAGCAGCTCAGACCCCTCAGGGGCACAGGACCAGCACTCTCACTGCAGACAGCTTCTGCTAGGAGCAAGAGCTGATTCTGTTTCACTAAGCACAGTTTTTAAAAACAGTGTCAACTTTAAATCTGCCACAGATGCGTGTTTGTAACCTCAGGATTATATCTGTAAGATGTGGATTTTACTTTTGCTCTTTCTCATGATGGCAGCACAGATGAGAATCACAGACTATGAGAGATCTGAGCAATGCTTCCTCAAACCATCTTTCCTCCCCCTCATTGTCTTTGTGAAGTTTTGGATACTACTCTGGGGTCCACTGTACAAAATATTTGTAAGTGTCCACCTTCTCACTGAGACATGGTGTCACACACTTCACTCTGACCTGGGTTTTGTTCTTCACCACAACCCAGAAAAGCTGCCTGTTCCCTTTCCTACAGCTCCAGCACATAAAGCCTGGAACAGGATGCAAAGTAAAAGACTTCCTTCAAAGCAATTAATTTGTTTGTAAAGGCAAACTCATCCAAAATAAGTTGGAAAAATTAGTATGGGAGATGAAGTGACTACAGGTCTCAAGTTACACCATCTAAAACCTGCATTGGGATAAAAAAAGCCCATGACTGTTTCTGCTGGTGCCTCTGCTTCTGCTGGGCTCTACAGAATCCCCTCCCTGGGGGATTCCACCAGGCCAAGGGAGCCAGACTGAAATAACCACCCCTGCAGGGCACCTGCTGCCACTGACTGGCAGGGAAGAGCTGTGGTTCAGCACCAAGGAGAAACACACAGCTCTGAGTGGATGGAAAGTGACCCCACCACTTGGGTGCCCATGCTCAGGAGTCTGTCAGAAGCTGGGTCACCAAGTGCAGGCTCTCACCTGAAAACCACAAAGCAGGGAGAGAAACCCCTTTGTCTGCTCTTCAAAACAAACACCTGCTGTGGAGGGATGGTGGTGCTGCAGGAAATGTGTTGGGAACACCAAGGATCACGACGTGCTGAGGGGGTTTGGAGCCTGGTTCTGCAGGAAGACACTTCAAATCCTCACCCCAGGCAGCAGAGGGTGACTCCTCACACAGTCCCTGACATGCACACAAGGGGTGGATCAGGAAGCTGAGGCCATAAAGGAGCAGTGCAGCAACTGCAGTGAGCCCAACACTTCAGGGGCTCTCTGAATGCTGCCCATAATTTCACCAAACAGATCAACAGGGAGATGATGGATTTCTGGATTTACATTACAAAAACTTTTCTTTTGTTGAACATCAAGAAGTTGTTCCCATAATTTCTCCCACTTTCCTAAAGAAACTGCTTTGCCACCCCAAGGATAAACCCCTCCTTTTCTACACATTTGAGGTGTTTCTGCACTCTCCTTTCTCTGAAAGAAGAAACACTTTCCAGGGTGCATAAACAGCATTTTATCACTTATTTTATGACTGCCTAACAAGACATCAAATCCCAGAAGAAACCACTTGTTTGATGTTGAATGAGCTAATGCCAGCGAGGTTTATAGCTCTGACTTCCACTGACAGAAGGCTGGACAAAGCCCTCAGCTGGAACAGAATGAAAGTCAATTAAAAGCCTTTGTTACAAGATATATCAGCCCTGTCAGCTGGACTTTAAACCTGTCCAAAGCAGCAAATGTGAGCTATACATTAAACAACTTCCAAAACACTTCACATTGCCTGTCTGGGACCCACCAGCTCGTGAGGCAGCCACTGTGGAAATCCAGCAGCCACTTGAGGTTGCTGGTTCCTGCTGGCAAAACTCACCCCCCACTTGTCCCTGTTCAGAAAACCCCATCTTAAGGCACATTTTATTTCTCTTTCCCTGCTATCTTGCTTGCTTTGGTTGAGTGGACACAGCAACCCTGAATTTCAGGCAGGGATTCACTCTTACAAGGGTCTGAGAAGAGCCTGAAGGGAAGGGAGTCTCTGCAGCCTGGAATGGAGCCTGGGACCAGAAAGAGCTGGATGGAGACTCAGTGGGATCCTGTCCACTGCAGCAGGAGAGGAGGAATCACAGGAAGGAAGTCTTCTGAAAAAAATATCTTACTGCTATCTGGGCTGAATCTTTGTTTTAGGGAGAGGAGGAGCTGGTGACAGGGATTATTTCCCCAGTCTTGCCAAGATATTCTTTTGTCTGATAAGAGGCAAAACAACTTTTGCCTCAATTTTCTTGTCTCAAAAAATACATTCAATCTGTCTGTCAGGGGTGGAGAGGAAAGGATGTTGGAGCAGAATATTTTTAGCACCGCTACATGAAAAGTTATTTTAATGAATGATAATCTTCTCTCAATTATAATCCCCAAATATAAGATTGGATCAGTCCTTTATGTCATCTGAAATGGGGTTTGATCATACTGACAAGGCTGCTGATTAACAGGGGGAAGTTAAAGCAGGAAGGAATGTACTGAAATAGCTTCCTTTCTTGAAATGTAACAGCCACCTCGCAGAGCTGCCAAGATGCAAATGATGTTTCAAATGGAAACTCACTATTTCCTTTCCCTTTTCCAGTGCTCTTGTTCCTTTGGCTTGGACTATGGGGAGCAGCTAAAGCCTGTGCTAGTGCTGCTCTTGGAGCAGCCAGAGGATACCATTCCCTGAGCAGGGAAATGCCTGTGCCCAGGCTGTGGATCTGGGTGGATCCTGTGACACCAGGGGATCTCAGAATTGTTTTTACTCCAGCACCATCTGGCTGACAAAAGGGGATGTTTGACACATTGTGGGAGGAGGCATGTGCTGGACATACATGCTGAAAGTGTCCATCTCTCCTGTCAGGTTGATTCTCTCCATTAGGCTTGTATCCACTTTTTCTTTGAGCTTCTCTTCCAACTGTTGGGAAACAAAACAAGCAACAGGGAGATCAGGTTTCGAACTCGAAATAATCGTTCTTGAAAACTTATGCCCTGGAAAGGTCAGCTTCTTCAAACTTAATCTGTGACCAAACTATATCCAAAACTCATCTAGTGACACTGGAAATCTTTCCTTCTTGGCATCCCAGACCTGTTGATTTGCCAGGATGGCCCATGGTGGCTCCATGTCCTCAAAGAATTAAAGCTCCAAGGTCAAATATGTAACTCTAGTATGACATGCTACCGTACTAGCTTAACACTGTGGCATCTGTCCTGCTAATAAAGATGTTTCTCAACACTCTGCCTGTGCCCAAACTGCAGAGGAGCAGGAGAATTGCCAAACCTAGTGGTGGAGAGGCCTGGATACAGCCAAACATCACAGCTCATTCCTGACCCATGGCATTTTGGAAGCACCTGAATGTAACGAGCGGCGTGGCTGCAAATCACATCAGCATAAATTCCTCCTCTCTCCACTCCACATTGCCCCAATATTTCATGCAAGTATTTTCCCAAAAGTATTTTGAATTATTGTTGTGCTTGTTTTTATGAAGGGGGGATAACGAACAGAGAATCTTCTTTAAGAAAAAAAATTTGGTCCCAAATCCAAAACAAATTACGTAACAAGTAGAGAAGGATTGAACCCAAAACTGATGGTGCAAAGCAGGATTACAAGCAAATTACTTTTCTCAGAAAATCAATACTTTTCTTTCTTTGAAATACAGAATGAATAATGTAGAGCTCAATAATCAATGGATTTTTTTAGTACTTTTGGCTGTCCCAGTCTCCACAGCAACACAGAAGAGGGGCTGGTGTCCCCTCAGAGGAAAACTCACCTGCTGGGTGGTGGCCAGGCAATATTCTGCAGTACTTAGGATGCTGCAAATGAGGCAAAGTTCTTCTAAAGTAAACTTTGCCACTTCAGAGCCTTCCTTTTCTTTCAGCAAACTTGTGATGGTGAGCCCACCACTGCTGCTGGTTGTCCTGGAAAAAAAAAACAAACAAAACAAACCAGATAAAACCTGTGAGGTTTTTGAGAGTACAGACATTCAAGGTGTAAAATTACTGCTGGATTTTAATGCCATAAAAAGGTTTTATGACCACAACCCACCACTCTGTGCAACACAGGACACCAAACCCACAACTGCTATTTTGGTGAAGGAATTTCTTTTACAAAGAGCTTTGTACCAGGTCTTCCAGCAAAGGACAACTCACTCATTGACAAGAAAATAGATTAGGATGCAAGTGGAACACAGCCTTCCCCAGGTAGCTTCACCTTCACTGCCAGTTATCCAAAATCTAATTAAAGATTACAGAAGAATCTCAGAACTATCAGGAAACTTGTCATATTTATCTCTGCAGCACTAAACAGCTGCCTACATGCATTTGAGACTTGGGCAACCTGTTTTAAAAGCTGATGGTATCAACAAAGTAAATTACAGAAGATGTGCCTTCCCCTCCAGTGTCTTCCAGTGAGCAATGTTCATGTATCAACAAAGAAAGACTCAGAGCAGTTCAGAGGCAGGAAATTCCCTACCTCTCAACTCTTTATAATCCAAATCCATTAAAAAAAAATAGGACAGTGATATTTATCTTGGACAGCAAAAATGGAGCACTCAAAAAAACGTGGATAAAGAATGCAACTGAGGTCTGATGGAGAACACACATTAAATTTATCTTTCCACTTGTCTGGATGGAACCCTCTCCTCCTTCCATCTGTGAAAGATTTTACTGGTTTCAGAAAGTCATTCTGCTGCTCCCAGGTTTACAAAGGAAACAAACTGAAGATGTTAAATGGCAAAATAAAATTATCTGCAGTGGAGTTTTGGCAACATCTCAGGAGCACCTTGAGCCTGTACACTGATCCATATTGGTGCAAACTCGTTATGATTTCTTTTCCTTTCACTGGATTTACATCTACAGATCTTATTTATACAGAGATAAAATGTTCCAGAGCAGAGGGAGGTACAGGGAAGCACTTCAGCATCTCAGAAATAAACCACCTTCATTATAAATTACCATATAGATGATGTTGGGCTAAGGCAGCTGAGAGTCCCAGTATGAGCTGGTTAGCCAAGCAGCAATCCTGAAAGCCAGGCCTCTCTGAAGAGACTTGGGCTGGCATTTCAAAAGGAACTTCAAGAAACTGCAAATCTGACTGCTAATCAAAGCCAAATATGAAGCTATTCTCCAGAGGCCCTTAAAATAAAAACAATATGTGACTGCCCATTTGCTCTCCTGCTTTCCCCTCTGTGCAAGAAACTGAACTTTGGAGAAAACCATGAAGTAAATGGAGTGACCCTGCTGCTAGCTGGGGTGTTTGACAGGGAAATGAGTGTTCACAAGGATGTATTTATGAATTATCTTTACAAATCATCAGCTCCTCAGTGCAGTGGGATGTCTGCAGCACTGGGGATGCCAAACTCACTTGGGCAGGTTTCCAGAGAGGATTTTCCAGGCGTATTCCCGCAGGTACTTCTGGAAGATGGTGGTCAGGGCTATCATGGGCTCTCCAGTGCTGAGCTGGGAGCACTGCACCATGCACTTCTTGTAGTACACAAAGAGGTCAGCACAGCTGGGCAGCACAGCTCCTCCTTCATCCACGTTGGGCTTGGGGGGACCCTGAGCCTTGAAGTCAGCCACAAATCTGTCAATCAGCTCTCCCAGATTCCTGGTGTGGGCAACAAAAAGATATTTGAGTCTGTTGAGGGAGGAATTGGAGTGAAAAGAGGGAATAATGCTTACAATGAGATGCCCTGTCTTGTGACACCAGCAAGTTCAGGTTTAGCAGCTGGGTATTCCCAGCCCTTTCTTATCTCCATGCTCCCAGCACAAAGCTCACACAATTCCACAGCCCAAACCTTTTGTGCTCAGGAGTTTTAGTGGCAGCTTCAAATCTGTTCTCCAGCCACACATAAAAGCTCCCAGGTCTGCCAGGACTCAGTTCAGCACATTTGATGCAAGTGCATTAAGCCTGTGCTCAAGTTTCATTCCTGGCACCAGGAAAAGGAACAGTCAGGCTTCCCATCCCAGCAGACCTCAGGGAATATGGATTTTGAAGGGATGTGCTCAAAATGGTGTGTGCCATTTGCCATTTCTTGGTCCCATTTGGATACCACCTGGTTTTGCACAACTTCACACATCCTTTAAAGAAGTTTTATTTAGCATGAGCACAAAGTGCACTTCCTCCTCAGACTCTTTTTAAAAGCACAAAAAGCCCTCTTATTGTCTCCAGTGATTCATTACAGCCTGGTCCTTACTCAAATATTTCGGTCTTTGGGCAACAATAAACTTCACTCCATCCTTTCACCAGGACAAAAAGGCTTTTGAGCATGGCAGAGGGCCAGAGCCATCAACACAGGACCAGAGAATCTTCTGATCTTGGGGAGTTCCTCTGGTCCTACTCCTCCAGAGACAGCACATCCGTGTCCAGCCCAGCTCAGCTCCATGGAATAACCTTTGCCAGATGGATTCCAGCAATAAATCTCCTCCCCACACACTCACACACACACACAGCCTTCCTCAAGGAAGCTTGGATTTTGGGAAATAGACAGGTCTTTCAGATGAGAGAGGTACTCTTCTCCCCAGAAGGAGCTCCTGTATTTTATATTCCTATTTTGAATATGGTTTTCCCTCAGCTCTCCCCTTCCCATGGCACAACCTACACCTCTGAGGGTGGAATGGCTGGGCTGTGCCATGATCCAGGGCTCCTAAGGAGAAAGCCAAATCCTCAGGAGAAAGGCTGAGACTCTGCAACACATTTTCACTCATTTTCACAGCACATTTCCCCTTTCACTCTGCCAGTGAAAGGGGAAAAACCCACCACCACCAACAACAACTTTCCCTCAGTTTCTACCCCTTTTTGCTTTCCCTCTTGTGAGAGAGAAAACCCCTCTGATTCCAGAGAATCAGAGAACCCACAAGTCAGAGAATCCAGAGAATCAGAGAACCCACAAGTCAGAGAATTCAGAGAATCAGAGAACCCACAAGTCAGAGAATTCAGAGAATCAGAGAACCCACGAGTTAGAGAATCCAGAGAACCCACAAGTCAGAGAATCCAGAGAATCAGAGAACCCACAAGTCAAAGAATCCAGAGAATCAGAGAACCCACAAGTCAGAGAATCCAGAGAATCAGAGAACCCACAAGTCAGAGAATTCAGAGAGAATTCTCTTCCCTGATAAACTTAGAGGCTGCTGCCTCAGAATGGATGAGCTCCTACCATGGGTGATCTGCTGGGCCAAAGTTATCTCCAGAAATGTGATTGGAATATCAGGACTCTCAATCATGGAGCAACACTGGCCAGCTTTAGCCAGGCTGCTGCAAAGACAAGAAGCCCCTTTTTCCATGCCTATTGCTGGAGCACTGCACACAGCTCTGACTCCACACTCACAGCTCCTCAGCTGTGTTACAAGCACTGTAAAAACATCAGGCTGCTCCAGTGATGTGATAAATCTCCACGCTGGCAGCAGCAATTGAAGGCTGAAGCGAAGCATTGATTGTGTTGGGCCACAGAGAAGCAGAATTAACCTCCCTCTGTAGCTGTAGCAGAGCCAAACAGATGGCTGCTGCAGGAGGGCTCACACGTGCTGCAGCCTGCAGATTCCTGCAGCTTCTCAAGGAAAGAGGACGTGGCTCACTCCTTGTCAAATTCAACAGCTGCATCTCCACCTCTGCATCTGTGCTGGGCTCCAGCTGGGCAACAAAGTGGAGCTTTCTTAGCAGTCACCAGCCACTTGATTTTTTTTTGCCTTCTCTCAGTCTCAAGACACGGTCAGGAATGTCAATGGCTTTTGTTTCTTTGTGTTTAGCCCACATGCTCTCCTCTTCTCCGAGGCAAAGTGAAATGGATCTGCATTTTCCTGCTCCCCCAAGGTCTTGTCAACTGGGATGCAGGAGAAAATGCAGCTGTTCAGAAGAGCTGGGAGAGCAGTGCTGGGGCTTCACGCTTGTTCTGATCCCAACCTGGATAAAGCTGCCCATCAAACCAGGCTGTGGGACTGCTCCTATTTCAGAATGGCACTGGAGCAAGCAAAACATCAGGATATTGTGCACTAAAAGAACCAATACATCATTAATGCACACCTTGGTCGATGGCAAACTTTCACATGGGTCTCAGCTGGCCCAAATATGATATGAAGGCCACAAATCTTTGTGTGGTACAATGGGAGCACAGAGAGTCTGGCAGAAAAAAGCTGCTGGGAGATGAAACATGCAGAAGGCAGGAGAGCTGCAGAAAATGAGTATTTTCTCCACAGACTCTGCGGAAAAACTCCAAGAAAATTCTCTGGTAGTGCAGATGTGGTATTTCCTAACAGTAGCATATTTATTGGGAGTGAGAACTCGCCAAATCTAACCAAGAGAAAATGAAATGAAATCACATAAAGGGAATTATTCTATTATTCTATTATACTATTCTGCTTCTTTTCATTCCTGCATTCCTCTTCCTTTGTTTTTTTTTTTTCACTCAACCTATTAAGCATAGTTCTGTACCTCTGGCAACCACGAGAGGAACCAGGAACTCATGAGCAGCAGGAGAGAAGAACAGGGTGCTCAGGAAGCTGGGTCTGCCCAGGGATGTGAACAGAGCAGTGGCACTGAGACACCTGGAGCACTGCAGAGCAGTTTCCATGGAATGGGGATTTTGGAAGCCCCTCTGCTGATGAGGCTGCAAACACACAGCACAAAGTGCCAGTTTTCCAAGCACTCTCGACTCAGACGTGCCTTTGAGCAGATTCAAGGAGGGCTCTGCACACTCTCAGCCCTGCAGACCTGACAGAGCTCTTCCCCCTCTCCAGCAGAACAGCTCAGCTCACGTCTGTGTGCTCCTGCTGACCACAAAGGACAGCTAAAGATGCACATCCCAAAGGGGCAGGAATGAAATCTGCTTTGCTGGTCAGAAATCTGATATTTACTCTGCAGCTGAGGGTGGAGAGCAGCATCTTTAAACTCCTTCTTTCAGGTGTCTCCTCTTAAACTGCTACAGGTTTTGGCACTGTGTTTCTATAAATGGGTATGGAAACAATTTTTTTGGCAGAAAATGTCCAGGCTTTTTTCTTCCACAGATTTAAGGTAATGATGAACAAAACTATTGCTCTCACTATTCAGAGCTCAAATATACAATTAATGATCTAAGCAACATCTCATTTTCAGACATCAGCAACAGATTCCACAAAAGTTCAATCAAAGGAAGAAGAAGAGAGAAAATCATGAAGGAAAGCAATTTTTGGCAGTCAGGGGTAGCATGGGGAATACTGTGGCAGTTTTTCTTTGAACTCCCTGCAGCTTGTGGCTATAAAGATAATATAAAACATCTCATGATTGTAAAGAAAAAAAAAAAGGCAACTGAAGGGGCTAGGAGCACAGTGGGGTAGAATTACCAAAATGGGGATTGAAATAGCCCCCAGTGAGAAGGGAAGAAATACTCAAATAAGTCTGTGCTCAGTTGGCTGAGGGCAGGGGGGAAATATCAGTTTCCCTTTGTTACACTGCAGAGCAGAACCTAAACCCAGCAGGACACAGCACTGTGCAAGGTTTCAGCTATTTAATGATTTTTTTTTTAAGCATAAAAACTTGATGGGACATGGAAAAGCTTTTTCAAGATGCTTATCATGGAGTTTGGATAAAATCAGGACACTACAAGCCTCAAGTTAGACATTGTCTCATGTGTAAAGCCTTGGAAGATAGAAGAGTACACACAGCTGAGATACACCAAGTAGGCACCTCCTCCTTTCCAGCCACTGATCTGTGCTAAAAGACTAAATTGAACCTTTTTCAATGATTTCCTCTCTCAGGTGGCACTGCAGCTGTTATTGAGATGTCATTTAAACCCTGGTGTGAATGGAGGTGCAGAAGGAAGTGTGGTGAGAGCCCAGAAAACTTCTCAGAGCTCGAAGCTGAAAGCTCCTTTCATTCAAGTTGTTTTGCTGCAGTCAAAGAGGAAGATGATGAAGGAAGCCAGGGATTAAAGCCCCTGACAAAGTCCCAATCTGTGAGCAATGATAATGTTATCTTACAACCAGCTCATCTACAGCAGCTTTCATCTAAGGATCTCTAGTAACTTATTCCTACAAAGCAAATCCTGCAACTCCTCTGCCACGAGGCCACATGTGGATTTTACAGAAAACCCAACCCTATTATTTGTGGAAGACACAAGATGAAAGAAAGACACATGTCTGCAGTGGGAATTGCAGAGGCAACAGAAGTAATTTCAGGAACTCTAAGCCTCTTCCAGAGAAAAGCAGCAGGCACCATTCCTGCAGCCCTTTGCAATTACACACAAACCCAACTCCACAGCCCTCTGAACACTCATTTTGTCCAAGCAAAGGCCCCACTCAAAGTTTCTTGAACCACAAACACTGCTCCTGTTGAAATCAGGCAGCAGAGTTGCAATATATTCATATTCTGCAGCTTGAGTACAGAATCCAGCACAACCCAGAACATCCCAAACCAAACAATCCCTGAAACTCTGGCTGGTTACTCACTTGTCCTGGGACTCGATATACACATAAAGGTGAGGCTCAAAGCACTTGGAAACAATGCCATGGAAAGGATTGTCAGGGACCTTTGGCTTCTTTGGCTGCAAGGAAACATTCAGAATGTTGGTTCAAACCTGCCCTGTAAGACCTTGAAGGAACAGCAATGCAACAGCACAGAAGGATATAAATCTTTATAGAGATATTGTAACACAGAAATTTGCTGCCAAATAATCAAAGCATATAAATGTCATTATATCCAAGTCTTCCCTCCTTCTTAGAGAGCTGTTAGCAATCCAAGGAATTAGCTTTCCACTTGTAAAATATTCTTAGCCTTAAAGAGAAGGCTGCTCCATGCTAACAGATTTCAGCTGAAAAATCTTAATGCAGCTTGCAAATAAAATCTCCCTGAATCCTTCAAGCAGTAACAAGGCTCCACTAGTCCCCTCTGAAATCAAATGTAGCAGTTATTTGGAAGCAAGATTAAAGAATCCTTACATTTTAGAATATCAAGGGCAATAACTCAAAGTTACAGGCTTCATCTGAATGAATTTTATTTAGATAAACAGCATGTAATTACTGGAGGAGCCAGAATTATACAGGCCTGCTTCCACTGTGAAACATGTTTCTGGGGATGCAAAGATTTCTATTTTTAAATCACATTTAGAGCTTTAAGCACAGGTGCCATGTGGGAGCCATCCTGTTTACCCTCCTTTGAGTTTAGTGCTGCACTCTAACCATGGCCAAGCACAGCTCACCAAAGCCACTGGGACTACTCACACATTTAAATTTGTGCACGTTTAAGTACCAGGCTAGGCAGGACCTTTAAGCTCTTTTTTGCCCTACAGCTAGATTGTTATTATTCTTTTTTACTAATAGGTAATTTCTATTGTTGCTTCCCAGCAAACCAGCAGCTTTTCCCTGGCTGCAGTGACTCTGGAATGGAATTCTTGCTTCTCTCTCCACAAAAAGCCAAGATCAGCCCCCAGCCAATGAAGATATGAATTTTTCCAGCTGATTTTTTTTTTTTTTTAGTGTAAGAAAAGCCAAACAAAAGAAGCAAAGCCTAAAGAACTTTCTCTCCTAAACAACAGAGGAGGTGGCACTAAGAACTTGGTAGAACTATCAGAGTGTGACAAGGCAAACTTTTCTCAGCAACAATTCAGCCCTAAATGATGAATCCCAACTTATGGCTGCAAACCTAAAGTGAGGAAATGGTTTCATGGAGGCAAGACCACCTCTGTGAGCCTTGAATGAAGAATTTAAGTTTTAAGAGCCTTGGGACAGAAGCATTACCAGGCATCCTCCACCCAAATCCCTCTGCCAGTGCCCATTTGTGCAGGATGCACACACTCACTGGAGCTGGGAGGGAAAAAATGGCTGGGAATCACAGAAAGCTCCCATCTGCCAAACCCCTGGCATGGCAGTGCCAGCTCAAGGCTGCAGATTCACCATGTTTACCACTCAGCAGGCTGGAAGAGCCAGCTCCTGAAGCAGGCCTGGCTCTCTGTGTGTCTCTGCACCACGCTGCTCCCAGCATGTCTGGTGGAAGGAAGACTAAATCTTTTACCAGTAGCACTGAAGCTGTATTTCTGAGTGTGCAGCCCTGTCCAAAAGCTGCAGATGTTTAAGCTATTTCCTCCTTGAGTTTGATGGAAATAATAAAAGGTTACTGTTGTCACAGCAAGGAGGTCTGCAGCTGGCCCAGTTTCCTTTCATTACTATCCAAAGTAAACAGATTAAATGGAACTGCTAGGATTACCAAAAGAGGTGCTTTTTCAGCATGGATTTCCCCCCACCAAAATTCTTGTGCTCCCTTTTAGATTCCCAAGTGTCTTGAATTTTCAGGACTGGTGTCTTGGAAGGGCTCTTTTACTGAAAACCCTTCATCTTCAACTCTTTGTGTCCCTTCTGTTCTTCAGGCAGTGACAGCAAAAGATGAGACTTGCAGCACTCCCAGCACAACCCAGCAGCTGCTGGCACTGTGACACTGGAATGTTGGAGCCCACCTGGCATACAGGAGGCTGCAGGGCAGCAGAGCCCAGCCCTGTGACATTGACACAGGACATTCCTACAAGGAAAGGGCAGCCTCACCACAAACTGCACTTCCAGGGATGTCTCCTCTCCATGGATGGCTTCACAGCAGTTCCTCTCTCAGAAGCTCCTGAACTGCTGCATTCTGCTGTTCAATAAACCCAGCCCTAATTGTTGTAATTACCTCTTCACCTGCCTCCTAACACCACTGACTTCTCCAAAGATGTTCTCTCATCTCAACACTGCACATCCCTGCCAACCTTCCAGTCATTAGGTACTGGAAAGCAAGCTCTTCCCAAAAAGTGCATCAGAGGTGTCTCCCCAGGTTCCCAATCTCTGTCTCACTGATAAAATCCACACAACACCAACTGTCCAAGCTGTGTTTTAATGGAAAGAGCAAAACCTTGTTTAAATCATTCTGTTTCAGGACTTTGGCTGTGGATGAAGGCAGAGGGGCTGCCTTGCTCATGTGACAGTCTGGAGGGGATGCAGTGCACCAGACTGTGCTGGAGGAGTGCTCCCACCTCCTGCTCTCCCCAGGGGCATGGATTTGAGTAGGTCCTGAGGCCCTGCTCACCCATCAGAATACACCTGTACATGGCCCATTTACAGGGCTGTAAATCCCCTAAATAAGAGGAGAGTACCAGCCTCAAGTAACCCACGATTGAACATTTAGAAAACATCCATCTGGTGTATAAAAAAATACAGGCTTTGATATTGGTGCCAATTAAAACAATTGCATTTACCATTCACCCTTTAATGTTTGCAGAGGGCTTTGGAAGCCCTGTGCTTGTACAAGCAGTTAGGTGTTGCCTGCTTTGCAGAGGTAATGGATAAAAAGCACTGTAAAGATAAAAATCCCAGAAGTGATTTATCTGGAGTGAAAATCTAAAGCTGATACTTGAAAGTTCAATGAGTTGCCTGGTGACTCCAGACAGTTTGCTTAGCTGACAGGGCAAAATATGAATTGCAACTGTTTGTAGAGGAGCTTCTTTGGGGATCTGAAAACCCTAAGAGCTATTTCATTTCCCTTTGACAGAATTCCTGTAGTTACATTTGGGCTGTTGCTGTACAGGCTGGAACAGAATCCAGCTCACTCTCACGTGGCAGGATTGTATCTGCACTATTAACTGGAATAAAGATTGCTTTGGTTTCAGTGAAGTGAGCCAGAGCAAAGCATGGTCGTACTGGGAGCCTGAATGCTGCACAAAGGATCAAAACTGCACTAAATTAATTGCTGTGAAAACAAACTTTTCAAATCAATGGGATGGGAAAAGCTGAGGCCCCACTGGAGATTCTGACAGAGGCTGAGAACTGAGAACTTCAAAGACTTACTTTGTCCGTATCACTTTTCTCCATCACAATCTCATCTGTCTCTGCCCCAGTTTCATCCTCCAGAAAGGGGTTGGTGGAGGGAGGTGGCACTTCTGGCTTCTTCTGCTGGAAAAGAGGAAGCTCTTCAGAGAACAGCCAGTTTTGTGCCCTCTGGCACATAGCTGCATCCACGTTTTGCTTTCCTGAGGCTTCCAAAGCACTGCCCTGCAATTTGCCTTCTCCCAGCAGAGGTGATCATACCCTGGCTCCCTCTCCATCCCTCCATGATGCCTGAATCCTCCTTGAAAGTGTGATATTTTATCCAGTGTGACATTTCCATTCTCCCAAACCCCACTCCAAAGTGTGTGGTCTCCACTGGGATAACTTACAACAGCAGCTCCAAAACTCTGCCCTGCAATAAACCCCAAATTGCTGCTCCCACTGTTTGTCCCCCCTCTCTGCACTCACCAGCCAGCTATTTATACTGGTGGCCTTCATTTTGGGTACAAAACAGGGCAAATGACAGCCAGAGTGTCACAGCCTCTAGACATGTCAGAAAGGGGGGAACACAGGATTTTCTGTCATTTGAAACCACACCCTCCCCTTCTGGTTTTCTCACTTACAACAACCCAGCAAAGTCAATTTAATTAAAGCTGCAGATTTTCGATGAAATTTGTCAGAATAAATAAAGCCATATTCCCAAGAGATCTAAATTCAGCCAGGAGCAAAACCTTACAGGACTTCCTCTTTTAATTAGCAGCACCCACAGCAAATGACCAGTGGGTCCAGCAGGCTTTCCTTGGAGGCTGAATTATCACATCCAGGCAGGCATCAAGACACCAGCTGCACAGAGAAGCCAACCACACATGCTCTGTGCTGCCAGGGCATTTGGCTGCCAGAGCTCTGGGCTGAAATTCCAGGCAGGAAAAGCTCAGAGATGGCTCCAGAGATATTCCCTGAGTTTTTTCTCTTGGTTCTGCCTTTACAATCTACCAAAAGAGAGAAAGCAGAAGCCACCAATGTCCCTGCAAGCCAGAGTGACCCAGCAGTGTGGGACTGAAAGCTGGTACCATGTGGTCAATGTGTGGCACCCAGAACTGAGGAGAAGAGGGGACTTTCAATTATAATGTGTCACTGACATGTAGAGAACAAACATTACAAGGCAGTTACCACACCATAATAATTCTGTGGCTCTCCATAGCTATGTGGCTTCAAACAGCACAGGGCCCCAGGAGAACCAAAAAAGCACACAAGCAATGTAATTTTTGTTCTTGTGAGCCCTGTGCCATCTTCTCTACAGTCTACACAACTAAAAATCACTTTTCCAACTACAGGCCACTGAGCAGAGTCACAGTGAACACCCTGAGCAAGGGGAGGCTGCAGGTGACACCTTTTGTAGTCTCCACTACCTGAGCTATGTGTGAGGGGGTTTCTTTCTGCTGAGTAAAGGAGAGCTCTTCAGAAATGCCCTTACCACTGTGCCATCAGCAAGGGTGCAGCCTGAGAAGCGCTTGGCCAGGAGCCCCTCAAAGTTGGTGGTTCTCTGAATTGCAAACAAAAGCAATTTCACCTCAATCTCCTTCGCCCTGGTGCGCATGATCTTAGAGAGCTCTGCCCTGCAAGAGAGAGGGGAGATAGAAAAAACAAATGTGGTTTGCTATAAAGGCATGAAACCTAACACTGGAACTCAGCCCATTCCCCAGAGAGACTTTCATCACAAAATTCAGGCTAATTCCTAAGAGGCTCCCTACCATAAAACTGCTTTGCAGATCCCATTTCAAACACCAGCACAGTTGTTCTGAGCTCTGTGGGTAACAGGACCCCATCTCCTAGCAGCCACTTGGGAAAGCCCTGAGGATCCAAGCTTGGGAAGCACAGGGACTCCCACTGGGGTCCCAGGACAAAGGCAATGGTGCTACTGGGACTCCACCTTCCTCTTCTGCCCTGTCTCTGCTTGGCAAAGAGCCTGGTCACCACAGTCAGCGCATGCTATTCCACTTGGCTTCAAATATTACTGATTTTTACCTCTGTTACGCTGAAAATTGATTTTCACATCACTTGGATTTCTCATCGTTTTAGCGACGCTTCTCAGGCTTTTCACTCCTCACTTCCTTTTAACCAGACAATTCCAGAGAGACATTTGCACCCTGCTTTTAGACACTGACCAACGTGGCAGGAGCCAAGCCAACTTTTTCTTTTCAGGAAGCTGGGAGGCAGCAGGAGCTGCATGGTATGACCAAAGGGATATCAGGACAGCCAAATGTGATACAGAGACTCTATCATCAGAAAGCATGAAAAGGCACTTTATTATTAGAAATTTTTAGAATTAGAAATGTTTTTATAGAAACAGTGGTGGACTTAAGACCTGACTGGCCTTTAGGTATTGGTTTCTCTGGGTCTGGATTGAAGGCACTTGAGACAGTAGTTCATGTTTGGACTCAGGTGTTTATTGTTTCTTATCAGTAAAACAGCCTCACAACCATGAGTTCTGCAGCTTTTCATTAGCAAAGCATAAAATGGCTCCCTATCTCTTGTTGCAAAGTCTTTTAAGACTAAACTATCCAATTAAGAAATGACACCTAGATTATTTTCCCTTTTAACTCAATAACTGATCCCTCAAAGCCCNCACTTCTAATCAACTACACACCCGTAATCCCAGTACTATCAATTAATTTTGGAAGCCTGTTCCAAGACCTCAGGTCAAATGCAGTGCTCTCTTGTGGATCTGTGCCTTTAAGCACAGAAAGTTTAAAATTCTCAGCATCCAGGATTCCAACATTTAGGAATCTTCTTTTACAATATTGGTGAACTATGAATAGTACACTCTGGAGAATCATATTTATGAACAACAGTTACAGAAAGAGAGGTAATAATTGTTTTAATTCTTTCTCTGAGCTTTCTCACTGTGGATGCAACAGCCTGGTCAGAAAGCAGGAAAACAGGCTTCATTTTCTCACAGGGGACTTGTGAGACTTTTTAGGGAGCTGTAGAAAAACTATGATAGCTTGTTAGTATAAACAACCTGCAGGTGGTGTTTTCCTACTCTGTTTTTCTGTTCTTCTCAAGGACTATTTATGAGAAAGATATTTTTGCTAATTAGCCAATCAAGCAGAATGTGTCAAATCCACCTATAAAAGGCAGGATTTTCACATTAAAGTCCCATCTCCTGCAAACCAAAATTCGCAAACCAAAATCCACCAACCAGCCAATTCGTCTCACTTCTTCCTCAACGGTGACACCTCACAGCTTCCCAGGAAAACGCTGGGATGGCTGTGCCTGTCTCTGCTCAGAGGACAGGTGGCTGCCACGGCCTGGGCTCACCTGGTGACGTGGCAGAAGTCCACGGCGATGCGCTCCGTCATGCACCACTCGGCGGGGAACATGCGCCCGTACTTCTCCTCGTAATCCACCAGCTGCCTCTTGATCCACGCGTAGCGCCGGTCGATCTTGTCCAGCCAGGCCACCTGAACCCCAGGGACAACCACTTTTTAGCACCACCAGGTTAAAAACAGGTTAGAAACTGTTGTAAAATAGTTGGTAAATGTTAAGCATGTACATTAATTTTGGAATTTATGTATTTAGTTGTTATATTGTAAAAGGGGTTAAAAAAGGAGTTATAAGTTACTTTACTTACACCTTGCACCACTCCCCAAGTGAAATGAGTTACAAGTTATGTATATGTTATAGTGTAAAAGGGTAGTTATAAGTTACTTTACTTACACCTTGCACCACTTCCCAAGTGAAATGAGTTACAAGTTATATATATATGTTATAGTGTAAAAGGGTAGTTAGAAGTTACTTTACTTACACCTAAGTGCACCACTCCCCAAGCAAAATGTGTATATATATATATATATGTATGTATATATGTATATATATGTGTATATATATGTATAAGTTATATACATGTTATAGTATGTATAAAGTGCACCACTCCCCAAGCAAAATGAGTTACAAGTTATATATACATGTTATAGTGTAAAAGGGTAGTTATAAGTTACTTTACTTACACCTAAGTAAAGTGAACCACTCCCCCCCACCCAAGCAAAATGAGTTACAAGTTATATATATATAAGTTATATTGTAAAAGGGTAGTTATAAGCTACTTTACTTACACCTAAGTGCACCACTCCCCAAGCAAAAGTAGTTATATCTATAAGTTATATTGTAAAAGGGTTGGTTTAAGTTATAAGTTACTTTATTTACACCTAAGGAAAGTGCATCACTCCCCAGACGAGACAAGTTACAACTTATATATACAGTTATATTGTAAAAGGGTAGTTATAAGTTACTTTATTTACACCTAAGTAAAGTGCACCACTCCCCAAGCAAAACGAGCCAGCCTGACAGAACTGTAATGGGCCAATCAAGTGCCTAAAACCTTCATGCAAATGAAAGATCCAAAAAGAAACCAATCCAAAGGGACAAAAAACAGGACAAAAAGGGGCATCTGACCCAGGGAAGCTGTGCTGCTCCAGCTGGAACATCGGGGACATGGCTGCTGCAGCAGCCCCAGCACGGCGCTGCAGCATCCTCGACAGGAACCCTCCTGCTCAGCCCACGAGCCCTCAGGCTTTAGGCCTTTTCTTTTTATTATAATAAATGCTGAAATCCCTTTTAGTACCAGGAGCCTGGTCCCATTTTTAACAATCAGCATCTTTAGCAGCAGCAGTTGCAAATATTCAGAGCTGTGCTGCTGCTGCAGCTCTGCTCTCTTTCGATCAGAGGTGATTTTACATTGATTAACATCCTCTGAATGCTCTGGATATTAGGAGAAATTTCTGCACTGAAAGGGTTACCAAGCACTGGAACAGGCTGCCCAGGGAATTGGCTGAGTCACCATCCCAGGAGGGATTGAAAAGATGTGTGGATGTGGCACTTAGGGACAGGGTTTAGCAGTGAACTTGGAAACTGGTTGGAATCAAGGATCTGAAAGGTCTTTTCCAACAGAAATGATTCTGGGATTCCAGATGCTTAAACACATGCCAGACTGAAAATGCTATCTTGTGCAAATAAAAGAGAGCAAGTTCTGTTGAAAATGAGGATAACAGTACTCCTAAATCATGCAGAGATTATTGAAAATTCAATCCAATAACATTTCATTTGATCCCACCCTCTTTGTTTCAGGCAGAGAGGTTAAAGTCAACAGTGGGATGAGAGTGCAGCAATTCCTGGATTCTTACATTCAGTTCACATTTAAACTCCAACTAAAATTCTTACAAGCTGAGCAGGATGGGATTTTCTCTCCTTAATAATTGTGTTTTCTGGTCAAAAAGTAGAAAGATTAATTGAGAAAACTTTGATGGAAAAATGTTATTTAAACTTAGGCAGTTTAGCCTTTCTCTATTCTATGTCAAACATTTGAAACTGATTAAATATATTCTGATCAAAAGGTGATTTTGGTTTGTGTGGGGTTTTTTCCCAAATTCAAGAAGGTTATGGTAAACTTTTAAAAAAGCTGTTAGTATCAGGACAGGAAGTTTAAAATTAGCTACAAAGATAATTAACTTCCTAGAAGACCCTCCCCCTCAGCCTTCTAAAGCATTTTGGGGTGTTTCTTGATTGTTTGGGGGCTGGTAGTGTCGAGTTTGCAATTTTCTCAGTTTCATTTGTCAATCCTTTGCAGGGCAGGAAATAAATCCAACATAAATTTATTTATTTTCTGCATGTGGGGAGAAAACATTTCTAGTGATGATCTGAAAAACTGAGGTCTAAGGTGGGAGAACCCTGGCAGAGATAACAGCACCTCCCAGCTCATCAACCACTCCAGATCACACCCATGATCAGTGTTTCCAAGCCCTTGGGATAAAAACTTTTCACCACAGGAACCTGTGGAAGTGAGAATTTTGGGAATGCCAGCAGAGCAAAATGTGAAATCCAAATGGAGCTTGCTAAGCTTCCCTTACATCTTGATTTTCCTGGAAAAGGACCAGATACTCCGAGAGGTGTTGTTTAATGAATTTCTTGATGATTTCCTGTTTGATCCTGGGATCCAGGACGTTGGCTACCAGGCAGGCATCACGTAGGACATTGCTGGGCCCACCAGTCCTCTGTCAAAATAAACAGGAAGAAAATTATTTCAGGTTAAATAAGTTGAATGGGTGATTGTAAATGCAGCCAGGTTTATCCTTTCCTATTATTCTCTTTTCTGCTGCTACTCTTTATTTATTGCTGCATCTTTCTTCTGTTGCATGAAAACTGAGCTGCTTCCATTTCACTGACCATGAAGTTGTTCCATGGTAAAGGCAGAAAATTTAGAAACTTTTTTTTTTTAAAAAAAAAGCTGCTTTGGTGCTGCTTCTCACAAACACAGATTTGCCCTTCACCAACTGTTCCACAGAGTCTCCTCATTTCTGTATTTGTCACTTGTATGAAGAAACCAGCAGAGCTGGTACTTTGAAAGACAGAAGTGGTGTTTTCTTGGAAGTAAATTCAAATTCACACCTACTCCCCTTACTGTTTGCAAATGTTTGGATGCACAATGCTGGGGAAGCACAGTTGGTGCCTTAGCCCCAGCCCAGATTTGTATCTGTGCTGAGTAAACCAGACACAAACTTGGTGGCACTGTGTCAACAGCCAGCCTGTGCTTGGCTTCCTCTGAACAAAACACTGATTTTTGTGACAAACAAATAAGCAGGGACTGGGTGAGACCCCAAGGAAACCCCACAGAAGAATTATTGGGGCATTCCCTGCCTGGCTGCAGCCCTCCTGCAGGAGCTGTGTGCAGAGTGAAGGGAAGGCTGGCACTTCCCCCAGAGTGAGAAATCACCCTTTGCTTTCTAAAGAAACTCCTGAAAGAGGCAGAGACCAAATCTAGAGGAAAAATGAGACTAAATCCAACAACAATCACACTGAACCGTTTTCAGTGACACTTTTCAATGGGAGGAAGAGGGAAAGTGAGAACTTTACCTTTGTGCCTTGAGAAGGAAAGGCTTCCTCAAAGTCAGCCAGGATCTGCTGCCCAAGCTCGTTCTGTGCTGCCTTCACCCTGAGGGGGACACAGGAAAGGCTTTGGGGGTGCCTCAACAACCTCCCTGCAAGGTGGCTGAAACACCAGCAGCTGCAGGAAGGTTTGCAAGGGATCAAAAGGATGCTGAAGAGAAAACATTCACACTAAGAAGGTCTGTGTGTCAAAACTGGGAGACTTTTTGCTCCCTGAATGACAACTCCCCGCAGCACTGACCCCTCAGCTGCAGCAGAACACGTCCTGGGTTCTCCTGCCCTGCTGCCATTTAATATTTCAGTAAGGGCCAGTTAATCAGCTATTTGAAAGGCCTTTAATGCCAGTGTGATCTACACTGAAATTCATTTATGTTGACCACATTTCAACAGAAGTATGTTTCTAACAGGTAAAAAGCTTCACAATGTCTCAATCCCCACCATGAACCTTTCACAGTTCCAGGTGTACTGATCCACTTTTAAATGAATACAGCTGGCAGCAGTTTTATCCTATAAATTCTCAATGTCTTAGAGAAGCACAAAAGAGCAAAAGGTATGAAATGGGAGTAGAATAAACCACAACCATGCTCTTTATTTGGCTGAGAGAATAAAGCTTCCAATTTCCAGAAATAAAAGTCAATACAGCTTAATTGATACTTCTAGAGAAATGGAAATGCCTACACACACTAGAAAGTGCCAAAGCAAACAGTGAGGCACTTCTATCCCTCTGCAGCCCTTGAATTCTTCCATCAGTTTTTATTATACTGGAAAGGCTTTCAGGTCTAAACTGATCACTCAAACAGTGGATTTTTCCACCAAGATTGATACTTTAGCAAGACTGGCGACATTTACTGTTGTGAAAATGTTTGTTCAGACTGTGGGGAGAAGACTTGGGAATGTTTTTCATGCTTGTTTAAGACTCCTCAACCTTATCAAGGAATGATCTGCTTCTTTAATCTTCCCATTTGAGTTCCATTAGTAGCAAAAACCTACGAGATGATCTGACAATGCTGGATTCTTTCATGGTGCCAAATGCAGAAAATTCTAGTCCTTTAAAATTGATGGCTAAAATATAACTTTATATCTGTGATTTAACTGGATGTATGACCTGCCTTCCTCAGGATTTATTCATGGGGATTTTGTTGGAAAAGCTTCCTGCCTGCAGTGTCAAAAATAATTCTCACTTAAGCTCTCTGCTTCACAGGAATGTTCAGAGACTCCTCTACTCTTCCAGGTAAAGACATCCAGTTAACAACTTCATAAGTGGCAAACAAAAGGAATTCACTAATGTGCTGAAATAGGAGTGGGAAATTTAATCAGTAAGGAGGAAGCCACAGCTACAGGTTTACTCCTGCCTAAATTCTACAAGAAAGCACTTGTAGCTCATGTGAGAAAGCATCACAGAAACAAACCTTTCATTCTCCAGGAAAAGAAGTGAGAAAAAAGAAGGAAAAAAGACACTGAACATAGACTGAAATTTTTTATCTTTTAAATAATCCAGAAACAAGAAGTGTGTAGAATTAGGAGTCACAGAAATTAGTGAGTTGGTATGAACAACTGGAAGCTATTAGCAGTGAAACTTCTTTCCTTGTGAGTGGCTGTGGGGACCTTTCTGTTTGACAACAGCTGCAGTGCAGCACAGTGGAGGCACTGAAAAGAGCAGCAGCCAGATTCCTAAAGACTCAACAAATTTAAAAGAGCCTCTGTCAAGCAGCTAAAAGCCCTGTCCACAAGCTTTGTTGTTTTAGGCTCTGATTCAGGAAAGTACTTAAGGATAATCTTAATGGGGATTCTCATATCCTTAAATTAAGAAACTTGCAGGAATGCCTTGCTCAAGTGGGATGTTAAAAATATGTATTTTTTAAAAATAGGTCTTACATAAAAATCTCTCAAGAGCAGGCAGGGAGAACAAGTTTGAATTTCTTTTTTTTGTCCTTCATATTTTCTAAGAGAGGGACAGGGCAGAGCCATCCAAGTAGACAAAAGTTTAGGTGTGAGCAAGAACAGGGAGCCTCAGTGCCCTCCCAGTGAAAATCACTGTTTATATAACCACACACACAGAAACACTGAATTATATTCACAATTATGAACACACACCCAGAAGCAAGAAAACCTTTCTGCCACCTCTTTAGAGCTCAACTGCCTTAGGCAGAGGACAAGGAGGGCACTTGCTTTAGCCACTGGAGATTATTGCCCCCATGAAAAGCTGTCAGCTTTTCAATAATTCAGAATATGCTCCATGCAGTGGAAACCTCAGCCATAAAAGCCTGGACATTCAACCCTGCATGAGCCTGAGGGTGTGTGAGGAACCACTTCACCAGGTGAATTGGCTCAGCAAGCCCAGATAAGAGATTGAGGATCTCTCAGAGCCTCAGGTGTGTTTGATAAGGGGCTCTTTCCCTGGGGAGGTTCCCCCAGAAACGTGCTGGGATATCCCAGCAGCCATCCCACACAGCAGGGAATTGCCTTTTCCTGGGGCTGCCAAACCCTCTGGTTATCCAACTATTAATGATTTCTGTTTCTCTGACTTCTGTTTTATTATTAGTGGCTTTTGTTCCCAGTTTCCCCTGCCTTTAAAAAATAAAAACAAGAAAACCCACTGCTATGTTTCAAATGACATTCAATTACTAGAAACCACAATTCCTTTAGCCAGAGCTACCAGAAATCTCAAACCACGCCTGGCAGCTTGCTGAGATAAAAAGAGGCTGAGCCAGCCTGTTTTCCTGTGGCAAACTTATAATTATCTTTCTCCTAAATACTTTCCAGGCTTTTTTCCACTATCTGTTAGGCCTGCAAGACCATTTTTCTGGGTGGTTTTGGGACCACTAATTGTACCTCCCTCCACAGACAGAAAACAGCAGAGGATTGAGAGATAAGAAAATATTCCTGTTTACTACAACAGCTACCAATGCACTGCATTAGAAATTGCTTTAGGAACGCTCTTAGGAAAATATTTACATTTGGCTATGAACTGTGACATTTTTACATCAATACTCAACAGGATCAGCACAAGAAGCCAACTAATTGAGAGTTCAGCCCAGGTTTCCAATGAATCCTTACAGTGGGATTTTGGCTTGGTTATTTTCAAAGGGACAGAACAGGTGGAAAACAACATTAAAAACACATCATTACTTCTCACAGCATCCAGGAGCAGCAACCTAAATTGAATACCCCATGACAAAGAGCACATCCAACACCACCAAGCAGGCACTTCTCCTTCCCATGGTTTCCCATTCATACTTGGCTTCACTCCATTCACACCATGAAAAAAGAGGCTTTTTATTTCAGAAAGCAACAGAATCTGCTCGTTTAGCAGTGTATATAATGGGCTTATTGTATATAACAGACATTGGTTACTGTCACAGGTCTGTGCCAACATCTACTAAAGCATTTCTTGCCTTCCCAAACATCCTAGAGGCTCCACTTGTACCATTAAAACAAATCCATGAGATACCAAACCCCAGCAATTTCACTGCCTAAAAATATCCCTGCAAGAAGCCAGGCAAACTTCCTCTGACGCTTCATGAATCACAGAAGGATTTCCAAGCAAAAGAGAGAGAAAAGTCAACTCCAAACCAGGCCCTAACACACAGCCACGGAGTCAAACTCCAAAAGCAGAATGATGGTGCCATGGACCTCCCTGCAGGAATTTTCTGCCTGGATGGGGAGCAGTAAAGAGCTCCCAGCAGTACCCCAGAGCAGCTCCTTTCACCCCACAAGCAGCCTCCTCTATCACTACCAGATGGTGCAGCTCTCCCTGTATAAACACTGGAAGGAAAACCCTGCCGAGGCAATTCTAAAAATAGGAGGAACAGACTTTCTTGAGCTTTTCAGATCCTTATCTTGAAGGGAGAATAAAACAAAAGAAGTTTTCCTCCATGTCCTTGCCAGTCTTGCTGGCGTGACTCGAAACCACCCTGCCTTTTAGCAGGAGCCTGAATTGGTTTCTATAACAATCAGCAACTACAAAAGTATTAAATAATCATCCACCAGAAAGGGAAAACCAGCCAGAATTCTAGAGCAAGGCTTAAATTATATTTGGCCTTAAAATGGCCAATGACAGCAGGTTTCTGCCCAAGGGGCATTATCACTGCAAGCAATCTCTCTGAGCACCAGGTTGGAATAGACAACAGCCTCAACTCAGAAAAGCACTGACATATGTTTACATTTCCTTGATGTTCATGTTCATTTAAGCAAATGCTTATGGTCAAATGCTTTGTTAAACAAGGCCCCATCCCTTCTCTAGATTTAGAGTGGATTTTTCTTCTGCTCTGTTTCATGGATTCCATCTGTGTTTTCTGGAAGAGGTGTCTATATCATAAAGAAAGTCCAACAGATTTACATGAAAACATTACAAACAAATCATTCAAACTCTGTTTCCATCACTAAACAACACAGGGAGCCAGCTGCTGTCTTAGCAAAGGGAGTCACCAAAAAAAATTAATGACTGTGCCTGGAAGACTCCTTCAAGTACCCCAGTAATGAGCAAAGTCATCTCAGGCAGGGACAGCAATGTCCCCTAGACAGGGAGGACCTTGTTCCCTCAACTCCCAGCTGTCACATCCCAAATGAAGCCAAGACTGAGGAGAAATGGTGGCTTAGTGACCACTGAACCTTCACCTGCTACTGCTGAGTGTGGTGGGGACTTGCACCAAACCTCACCAAATTCGTGTAACTGCACTTGAGAAAATCAAAACTGTACAAGCCCAGCAGAAGAGGATTGGCTATAAGCCTCAAATCTCAGCAGAATTGGGCAATGGGAGCAGGTTTTGGCAGAAAGAACTGAAGGTGCTCAGAATAACCAAGTTTGGCAATGGCAGAAGGAGAAATCCTGCCTGTGCAAGCCCTGGGGCACTGCAGGCTGACAGCAGCTCAGCAGCAGTGAGGTTCATGGTGAGGCACAAAGGGGCCCAGACATCACCACGTGCATGAACAGATTTGTGCTCATGCCAGCCTGCTGAGCTCCACCACTGAGCTGAACAGAGCAGCAGAAAGCATCACCTCAGGGCTCACCACAAACACCTGCATGAGAACATCACACAGAACCACCTGCACTTCCACAGGCTCCTCCAGGTGAGAAAATGAAAAGCCAGGCAGTAAAAAGCACAGAGCAAGCTACATCCACACTAATTACTGCTGTTGAACAGAATGGGCTGCTCCAGATTTGAGCAAACTCTGTCCACTTTTAACCTGTTTGTTTTGGCTGTAAAGAAGCTCCAAGGACCATGTCCAGGCTTCACATCCTTGAGACTCTGAACCTGCCTAAGACATTTCCTACCCTTCCTCCCCAGCAGGAAAGGAAGTGCTCAGGGTTTGAACCTTTTACCTTTCAGAGAGCTGTCGAATCTGAGGGATCCCCATGTATTTGTTGAAGTGCTCCAACACATTCACGACACCTTGGAGAAGGTTGGCAACTTCCCCATATTGTCTCCTCCTGGTCATAGCCCTGCAGAGGAAATTAAAGATTTACACAGGCAGATTCAGTGAAAGTCCTGGGTGGTAATTCCACAGGTTACTTCATCCCCACTGGGTCATGCTGGTCCCTATTGACATTTATTTTTCTAAAAGACACAGCTCTTCATTAACATTCCAACGCAGCATTAAAATTTCACTTAAGCGATGCTAAAATAAACCAATCTGGCACACATCTAACAATGCCTCAAAAAAAAAAACAAAACCATAAATGTCAAAAGCAACACTTGGCAAGGAACATGTAAACTACTGAATGCATCCGCTTCCCAGTATGGGTCCGGAGGCAGTAAATGTTATTTCACTGTAATGACCTGAGTGAAGCCATTCGTCATCACACACAAAGTGTGAGTTAAAGCTTCTCTGGAGGAGAACGATGCTGAAAAGCCATTAGCCTTGACTTCTCTGTTAATAACTTCCACAGGGAAGTGACAGGGGAAAAAAAAGAAAATCAAGTTAATTTATTTTTATATCATCCTTTAGGATCATTCCAGTGGAGACAGCAGGCTAAGTAAAATTTAATTCTCAGCACTTCACGACCCGGCGTTCGTGCAGGACTTGCTGCAAACCAAGAACAGGCTGTGCAACTTCACAGATGCAACATGTAAAAAAACTGTATTTTCCTAGATTGTGTGTTCCTCAAGCATATTAAAAAAAAACCAAAAAGGATTATTATAAATATTTAACCCTCAATTTACTCGCAGTACAAGCTGAAAGGTTTCCTTAAACTCATGTTAGAAT
This sequence comes from Urocynchramus pylzowi, assembly GCA_013397555.1. Lineage (NCBI taxonomy): Eukaryota > Metazoa > Chordata > Aves > Passeriformes > Fringillidae > Urocynchramus > Urocynchramus pylzowi. The sequence continues at coordinate 175,028 of VZRH01003873.1, forward strand.
GAAAACTAAAGTAGACCTTTACCAAAACTCATTGCAGTTTTAGATACAAGATTGACAAAAACCCTCCCAAATTCCCAAGAGCACATCCCTAATGAGGATTCCTAACAGGCTGCCTTACTCCTTAATGAAGCCAGACTCATTCCTTATCAGCAAGGATCAACAGAGCAATTCAAGCAATCAATGCTGCAAACTATTAAACACAACAACACAGGCTGGGGGTCACTCTGAGCAACGCAGATCTGCCAGCAGAAATCCAGACTTTTGGAAGCAAAATTCCCTCCAAAAAACAAGGCAGGCCGTGACAGACCCATAGAGAACACTGCACAAATTCTCACCAAGAATTCCCACACTTACTCCAGAGAATCCACCCCCCCTGCCAGCATGTGGAGGTGGTTGAGGGTGGTGATGGAGGTGGTCAGGTGACGCTTGGCATGATCCAGCTGCTTGATATCCCTGGTGATTTCCTTCACCTAGTGAATGAAAAAGGATTCTGGTTGAGTATCAAGCCCCAGCAATGGAATTTTCAGGAGATAAGAAGCTACTCTCTCCTCTTTGGGACTACAGAGATGTCAGCTCAGCAGCCCTCTAAACAAATTCAACACAGGCTCAGTAGGAAATTACCAACCAGCCAGGACCAAGGACAAAAATGTTACTGACAGGAAAAGTCAGTGTCCCCTCCCTTTCAAAGGCCAGAAAGAAAGTGCTGCTCACCATTTGCTCAGATTTTTCAGCCTTGTCTTTAATATCCTTAATTTTACCAAAGAGCTGTTGAATGGCTTTCTGGGCTTCTTCCAGGGCCTGGAAAAGAAACAAGGTCAGAGTGGAAAGAAAATGTGCATTCAGTTTTCACCTTTCTAAGAAATACACAGTTGCTCTTAACAGTCCCTGGGGCTGGGGCACTAGAGGGGAGCAGCTTCCTTACAAAGAAAATACCAGCAGTACAACAAAAGTCAATGTACCACGTTGGAATATTGAACCTGAGTGGGCCAGGGTTTCAGTATCCATTTTACAATAATGCTTTGGCAAAATTTCATCAAGACATTTTATGAAAGCAGCTCTTTAAGGTTACTGGAATATATTTTGACATACTAAGTGTGGAAAAATAGGTAGAACTTACTCCTGATTCACACATATTTAGAGCAGAAAAATGAAACCTCCACAAGACCTCTCTGCTCATCATTAATTATAAATAAAAAATACACATACAGAACGCTGAGTGCTTGCCCAAACCCCTTGCTGAATTAACAGGACATTATCCTGGTGGAAAACATGATGCTGATTCCTTTGGAATGGGCAGCTCAGCCTCCCACACACCTGCAGGAGGAATGGCTCTTTCTAAGCACAGGTAAAGAGGTCGAGCCCAGGAAATGGCTCTCACCTGGACTTTAATGCTGTTTTCTTGGGGCACCTGGTCCCTTTTATACACCCATGGCACAGCCTGACCTCACACAAGCAGTGTGAACCACACGTGGATGCAGTGAACGAAGCCACATGTCCAAAATCACATGTCCAAAATCTGCCTTCTGAAGTAATTCTACACGTTCTGCCTTCCCAGCCTGATAACATTTCCAGCTCCAGCTCCACTTTGTTCCCTGCTGTTCAGTGGGCTTCTATCCCTCTGGTTTTATATCCAGTCCCATGACCAAGGTTACAGCACAAGCTACAAGTTCCTTCAGCAAATAAATTTAACACATCTTCATTTGGAAATGGATGAGGAAACTATCTGCCAGGAGCTTTTGCTGGAATATAGCTGGGTTATAATAAAAGTATAAAAGCTGGAGACAGTTTATAATTCATTTTCCAGAGGGGGGAGGGGGGGAAGAAAACTCTCCTCTGAAAAATCTTCTGAATCATGTGAAAGTTAACACTTTATGGATTGGTGTCACAGAGCTGCCAGATGTTCACTGAGGGACATGAACACACAAAAACGTGCTGCAGGGCAGCTGAACACCCCAGCAGCCTCTCCAATTCCTTTGAGAATTAAATTTTCTCCTCCATTTAAAGGCTTGTGGATTAAGTGCAAAGCAAAGAAGCAGAGAATGCTCTTTTCAACATATTTAGCTCTGTCTCTGTGCTCAGGCCTGCAGCACATTACTCTGTAATGTAATTAATAAGTGGGTTATTAAGCAAGCAGCAACTGTCTTGCATGGTCTGAGCTTTGGATAGGTCTGTATAAAATTCAAGATTCAGCCTGAAATTCTTTACAGATGCCAATTGCTGTTTCCCTTTGCTTCAGCACTCATGGCAAATGCTGATTTTTCTGCACAATCCCAGGAATTCAGAGCTTCTTCAAAAGAACTTATTTCTCTAATGGTGACATTTAATAATTGTGATAAAAACCAGCCTTTACAGGAAAGTGGGTGAAGGACAAGTTCCTGCTGCTCACTGGAAAGCAGCACACTCAGGGTGGGCAAAATCCCCACCTAAAAACTGCCCCTGGAACACTGAGCAGAGAAAAATGGGATCCTGTCCCTGAGCACTTAAAACTGCCAAAAATAAGGCAAACTGGTGTCATCACCTGGTCCTGACACCTTCACCTCCTTAAAAACTCTGGAAAAACACAAATGAGACAACGTGTGTTCTGCCCCATCGGATGAATTAAAGAATTGTGGTCTCCTGCTGCTGGGAGAAATGTGGCTGGGACAGGGGGAGAGACCAAAAGCAGCTGCTCTTCTCTTCCAGTCCTGCATCTCATCCCTCAGAGAAGAGAAAACATTTCCATAACTGTTAAAAAATTAAAAAAAAAAAACCACACAGGGAACTCAACTGCAAACTTGAGTAAATCAGAATTGCTCATAAACACTTGTTTCATTCCTTAAAACTTTCTTCCAAAGATTTGCTTAGCCATTAAGACATAAATCTTTATCTATTCTCCTAAAAAAAGAGCTGCATATTCCTTACATGAGTCAGAACACACCAATTCATTAAATAATCTATATATATTTACATAATGAATATATCATTTGTATAATTTACATTTACAGATGAAAACATTCCTCAAACATTTGCTGAAAATAACACCATGTGAAAATCTATTTTTTTTTTAAGTCAGGAGGGCTCTGTCAAACAGATCTGTGAAGTTCAGAACTGGATAAAAAATGTTATTTCATGCACATGTACAATTAAAAAAAAACAGAAGACAGTTCAAAGAAATCAATTAAACCTTTTTTGCCATACACTCTAACCATAGCATCTGAGAGTAAAATTTTATAATTATAAAATTATAATTTTATAATTATAATTACTTTATAATTATAAAATAATTATAAAGAAAATAATTTTCTTTATTTGTTTCCTGTGTGTAGAGGAAACAAATAAAGAAAATTAACCAATAATGAAAGAAACCCATCACCTTCCCAGCCACTATAAAGACAGAGTAAAGCAAATAGAAAAACAAATTTCAAATATAAGAAAACACCTCATATTTAATAAATGGTGTTATTAGGGGATAAGAAACCAACATCTAGGGCATGAAAGTAGGTCTAATTGCTCAAGGTGCAATACAGAAGTTTATTAATGTAACTAATGACTGTTCTTCCAGCTGTAAAAAGAGGGGAAAACACAGCCACGTTGAAGGAAAAAATGCAATTCCCTTCACACTCTGCTCCTGCTACAACGGTGAATCATGAATTTTAAAAGCATTTTCTTACTGCTTTTCTTATGATTTTATTAATAGGCTTCTTTTGGACAGAAATTCTAGGGAAAAACAGTATCAAGAGGATAGGAATTGCTTTTATTCCAGTCTGTCTGGCTCCCATGATGGATGACAGGCAGTGATCTCCCAGCTGTGGCCCGGCACTGGGCTCACCTTGCGTTACTAATTTATTGGTTTCCTCATCAGTGCAACTGGGAAACATGGAAATGCACACACCCCAAACAGCAACCAGGAGTGGAGTTATTGCATTTCCTTTCCTCCACCAGCAGTTCATTCTGGGGGCAGAGGACCACGAATAAATAAAGAGACTGGAGACATAATTTGTTGTGGTTATACGAAACAAGGATGTTGAAACGAAGGTTGCGACGTACTGGAAAAACACCATATGACTCTAATCAACAGCTGAGCCTGCAAGCTACAATTAACCCATCAGCATTATTTATTCAACTTTATGCAACCTCTGAGTGCCAGCACCAGCTGAGAACCACGGTGTGGATGGAGAGGGCTTGGCTGGGAGGCAGAGCCAGCGGTCAGCGAGGCTTTTTCCCTAACGTTTGACCCCGGGCTTCCCAACTGCTCTGACCAGTGTAAATTTAGCAAAGATAGCTAAATCAGTAAATTTGGCAGGACCAGCCACGGGGGGGGAGAGGCTCCAGCCACAGAGTGCTTGGTACAAGGCTGCAGCCACGGATCACATTCCTCCTCCTGTGGTTTAGTGTGTCCGACACATCCTGGATGCAGGAGGGAAGGAGGGGATGTGGCGTGTCCTGCTTCCAGGGCTGCCTTGCAGATGTGAGTTCCCAAAATAATTCATGGAGAGGAACACACAAAGGGGTCCCCCATTTTAAGGCCAGTATGTTTTTTCAGCCATCCCTGTTTTTCACCCAGTATTTCTGCAGTGGGAGCTCCTGTGTTCACAGCAGAAAGCTGAGACACCACACACAGGAGGTGGAAAACTCAACTGCAGCTCACAGCCTGAGCTCAGGTAAGCTGGGCAGCCAGTGAGCAGCTCTGCTGTTTGCCAAATTCTCCAAAGCTGGAGGGAAAAACACAGCCCATGAATCAGCCACAGCTCTGCAACTTCCTTCACCTTGAGATGCGACAGCAAGAGACTCCAAAGGCAGCGGGGTAAAACAATAGGGAGCAGAGGTAAACCATGAATCACTGAGAGACTGCCTAAAAAACTGCTTTCCTTGGCATTGTCCCAAGCAAATCCTGAGGTCAGACCACACATCATTCCTTGTGTCACCTTTTCACACGAGATCTTCCAAGCAGCAGAAGGAGGGAAGAAAATAACCCAAGCAAGAGGTGGGACCAGACTGTGACTCGTTTGTTAAATTTGGAAGTGATGCATTCTTTAAAAGGTTATGTTCCAGTGACTTACAGTACCAGGCTGACATTCATACACACAAAAACAGTGCTAGCAACAATTATTCCAGCCAAAAAAAACCAGCCCAGTGAATTACAGTCAGTCTCTCCAAATCCCTGCAGTGCTGCAGATGGACACTGCCTCCTCCTCCCCTTCCAGCCCAGGTACAGAGCTGTCACATCACCCCATCAAGCAGCAGCTCATTAGTGGGTGTGTTAATTTCTAAATACCTCTTTATGCATCCCATCAGGAATCTTGTGCAAGAAAATACTCCAGTACCAGGAAATATGCAAATAGGAATTAAGAGGCCTGTGTGTTACTAGAAAATGTCATTGAAGTGGGAGAAAAAGCAAATTTTCAGATGAAGTTTCCTTGCTTGGGGATTAACTGAACTAACACTGGTTTTTTTTCCCCTAGTAATGGTTAAAATACCTCCATGGTTTCTATTTGCTTGCTGGTGTTGTGCTAGAAACATGTTATTTTTATTTGATTCCAGCCAATATATAGTTCAATTGAATGTTGTTATTCACATCAGAAAGCTGCCCTCTACCAAGTGTTTTATAGACACTTGACATCTGCCAAATTCACAGCATCCAAATGTATTTTTAATGTTACAAATAGGGCTGTGGTCATGATGCTGAGAATTTAATGCTCCTGGCCTGGTCCCTGCTCTTGAATACCAAGTGTTAATGCTTCTTTCATTTGCTGCCACACTCACAGCCCAGATCAATGAAAATCTAGACCACGACTAAAAATAAAGTTCCCATCCCCAATTCTCTGAGGAGCCTCAGCTGTGGAGATTTCAAAGAAACCCTCTCACACTGGAACCAGCCTCACATTTTCTGCTGCTGAAACCTCACACAAACGAGTCCCTCCAGATTGGGGAAGGGTGGAAATTTACTTTGATTCTCAGACTGATTTCATTTTAGAGAAAACCCTCAAGTTTTACAGCCAGGGCTAAACCACTGCAGCTGAAGCCTGGGCTTGTCTCAGCACAGGACAGTGCCAGCTGATTTCCCTGAGCAGACAAACCTGAAGGGCTCATCATCCTGGGGTTTGATTTTAGCAGATTTCTACCCTGGGAGTCCAGCAAATAGTACATAACCACTACAATTGTCACTGAAGAAGAGAGTTTTGTGTCATCAGCTCCAATCCCAACCACTCAGGCTGCACAGGACACTTTATACCAGCAGATTACATCCAACACTGTACGAAGGTTAAAATTGCTGGAACTGCCCCTTCACTTAACCCCAAATTGTGCTTAGAAATCAAACCCCACGTTCTCAACAGCTGCACAAACACTGACAGACACACGGGGTGAAGTGACAGGAGATTTCCAGGTAGTTCTGGCCAAAACCTTGCAGCTTAACTCCTGAACTGCACCCCTGGGCTGGCCCAGCACCTCTCTGAGCTGTCAGGTTTTACTGCACCACCCAGCCCTGCACAGGGGTGTCTGCACTATGAGAAAGGTGCTGATGTGCTGTGACAGAGGTTTGGGTGGCCTTACTCCAGTGAGTAATTTTACATGAGTTTTACAGTACCTAATCTGCACCAGGGCAGTGTGGCCATTTAAATGCTAATTGTGGGCATTGCATAACCTAAAAAAGTCAAGACTCTGGAGATTCATCAGGCTTGGGCCCCATGGTGGGTTACTACAGCTTCATCATCACCTCATGGCAGGTTACTACAGCTTCATCACGTGGCAGGTGAGCAGCCACAGCCTTGCCCCACGCCCAGCATTAAACACTATTATCATGCAGCAAAATCTCCCTGTGCAGACACTCATTATTCTCCTTATCTATTTCAGAATAGCCAAACTGTGAGTCTCTGCCCTCGTGTTTGTGTTGACACCCTGATTGCAGGTGTTTGCTGCACCTCCCTGTGCCCAGCTCACACCTTGGATAACCCAGAGCCCCTGGCAGTGCTGCTCACCCTCCCTCCATCCTGGAGCTGCCTGTGTCTGCTTCATCAGAGGGAAAGCACACTAAATTTATTTGGGAAGACTGGAAATGACTGAGGGACTCCAGCTGATTTGTGTGCTGATGTGTTTGCACACTGCAGTCGGTGATATCTGCAATATCAGAGCCACATCTGCAATATCAGAGCTTGACTTCTGGGGGGGGGAAGTTTAGCAACCACTCAGGTTACTTCAGATTTTGTAAGATGAATTCATACCCAGGTTCATGTGCTGGTTTGGGTTGGGGTAGAGTTAATTTTCATCACAAGTATGGGGCTCTTTCTCTGCCCCAGTCAAAATCAGCACAGGTTAAGAGTTTAAAGGCAAATATAAATAGGGGAAAAGGACAACCACACCAGGAACCCTGCAAGCAGGGATTCCCAAGTGGAATTCCTGTCAGTTTACCTGCAATAAGCATGGAAGCAACACAGCTGGAATAAACATCACCACACACCAAAAATGTGAGACAACAACAATTAAAAAAAGTGAAAAAATATCCACAATAAGACACAATCTCCTGCCTGTTTGGAATTTTATTTCCAGGCTGGGTTTCTTGCTTTGTTGGCATCAAAGCCACACAGGACTGGTCACAGTTTGCAGCTTGCAGTGCCTTCAACACCACCAGCACCTTCCTCTTGCCAGCACAAGCACAACCCCAGCCCCAGCCTGAGGCTGCAGGACAGGAACATCCCCTGAACTGAAGCACAAGGCAAGGTCAAGCTCAGACTTGCTCCTGTGCCTTGCAGCAGATGGCAAAAGTTATGCCAGCATGAGAATAAACAGCACTAGTTCTTCCTGGCATGCCATTCACCTGAAACCTTGTTCACTGAACGTGTTCTGGGCTACAAAAAGCTCAGTGTCTCTACAAGGGAAGGACATTGTCCAGCTGTCACAATTCACTAGGGAAATGACTCTGAATGAAACTCACTTTTGATTCATTTTGGCAGCTCAGCTCCTGCTTATTATTCATGGGTTACAAAAGAATATTATGGGACTTTAATCACTCAGCTGGAGCCTTACAGAATCTGTGGCATGACTTTTCATAAAATATATGAAGTCACACAGCTTAAAACGCCATATTTAACCCCAATCCATTCACTATCTTAAAAAGGTATTGAAATCTAACACTAGTCATATTTCACATGCTCACATTTCAGAATAATGACCCATTCATAAAAATCCAGGTGATAAAGCTTAGCCAGGCAGGAGAGAATGAATATAACTGAAAGATGGTGCTTACAACACCAGGGATTGTGACACAAAATAGCCCCCAAATACTTCAGAGACTTAGGTTTAATTATTTATTAAGAGATTATGACAGTCAGTGCTGTCCCAGCAGCAGGGGCACATCAACACCTTCCACATGAGCCAAACCTGGGCACTGTGGCCAAGGAAGCAGCACTGGAATTTGATGGCTGGAAGTGAACACATGTTTAACTAAATAAATAAATGGCAGGAAAGTGCCTAGGGTAGGAGCTGTGCAGGCACTGAGTGCCTCAGTCCAGCATGAAACACAACCTGCAGTCAGGAAAGTCACTTCCACACAAGGAGGTGGAGGAGGGAGGCTGAAGCAACAGAGCTGCTTAAGCAGGTTTATGCACACAGAGCACAAAAGCACCTCCCTGCCTGCCAGGCTGACTCTGCCTGTGCCCAGCCCTCACAAAGCTGGAGGGGACAAGCCACTGACTGTGGTGGCACCACCCACCAGCTGCCCTGGAGCTCAGGACACTGCTCAGAAAAGCAGCAGAGGACCCCACTCCCACTGCCATGTGCAGCACCTGCATCCCCTCTCTTCTTCTGCTCACTCTCCATCTTCATCTCCTCCTTCCTCCCTGTACTGGTTCTGCAAAGTGTTTCCTGATCTCTATTTAAAGAAAAGAAAAACCAAGGGAGTATTTCACATACTTTGACCTTGTCAAACCCACAACCTGTGGGCATTTTTCTCTGCCAGACACAGCCTCCTCCTTCCACAGGCTCAAACACTGCCAGGGCAGGGCAGGCAGAGTCTCCCCACAGCTGCAGAGCCCAGATGTTCATTTTCACATGCCAGGAGAAAGAACAGCCCTGGCTGACCAAAAGATGGGATGGCCAACTGAACTGTCTGGGCAGCAAGGATATATTCCTATTATTTGACCACAGCAGCTGCCATCCCTTTTCTTGTACTGCTGGAGTTATGAGAAATAAAATATATATCACTGTTTTCATGGAGCAAAACAAAGAAGGAGCCAACCAAAGCAATCCAAGTTATCAGCCAGTATCTTCAGCCATGAGAAACATCCAAAGCTTTTCCCAGCTCAGGCACATCCATTTGCTCTTCTGGTTAACACTTAACTTTGTTCTAGCACTAATTGAGCCAGACCCTAACAGAGTCAGACACATTAAGCAATAAACCACATTTTTCTTTGAAACACAGTCCTTGTTTGATGCAACTTCAGTCATTTACACACGCTGTGTGCACAGGGCAGGAAGGGAAAGATGGACCAGAGATAACAGAAAGAAGTTTGTTGGGTTTTATTTAGATTCAAACTATCAAACCACAAATCCATTTGGGATCTTGGGACTCCTCTGGGGCTCTTGATTCTTTCCAAAATGGATTTCAGCTGAATCCACCTCATCTTTACCCAGCCAGGCACCTCACCCTGGTTGCAGAGACACTGCCAAGGGTTAAACCAGCAGCAAATGCAGAGGCTACTTATTACAAGGACAAAAGCCTGATAGGTGAAGCTTTTTCAGCCAAACAACCAGTAAAGGCATGTCAGCAACTGTCAAAAAAATTACAGCCAGTCCATGCAGGAGCTTCAGCAATAAACACAACTGAGGGGTGACACATCAAACCATACGGAGAGCGTTAAACGCTCCGTGGAAAAATCTATGGGAACTTTTTATACTGCACCCTAGGGCCCAGAGGAAATTATGCCACAACTGGGCTGCAGCTCTCAGCAAGGTCAGCCCACACTCCAGTTCAGCAGCAGCAGCAGCTCTGAGGAAAAAAAAAACAAAACCAAAAACCTTCCAGAGGAAAAATCGCGTAGCACTGGCTCCCTAGAAACTGTTACAACTGAAGCACAGCAGCTCCTGCATTCCCAGCCTCTCCCAAGGCATCCAAAATAGTCCAAGTCTGGGACTCCCAAGGAAAATTTTGTTACACCCTACAGAGGAATGTTCCACCCACGGCTGTTGTTTCCTCCCATAAAAGGATCATTAGTGAGATAATTTCTGAGGTTCGGGGCATTGTCTGCAGATTTTACTGAAATATCGCACCAGGAAGGGGAAGCCAAATGAGCCAGACTATTTTAAGGCTTTTGCATTTGGAGGAAATTCTAGGGCAAAATTTCAAAAAGGCAGATGCTTTGAACTGGGAAACGTTATGCTTTGTGGGGAAGGGAGCATTCCTGTCTTTAGAGCTGCTTAAATGGCTCTTTTGGGGCCACATCTATTTGATGGCCTTTATTTTTAGACTCAGAATCTGGTTTTTCAGACACCTCGCTGCTAATTTATCCACACACGTGTACATGAGCAAGACTGTTTGGGGAACAGCTTAAAAGCTGATAGACAAAAAAAAAAAGCTACTTTTACATGAAAATTTCTTACTGAAATGCCTTCTCATAGCTACAACTCAGCTCAAAGCCCTGCTCCATTACCTCAGTAGGCAGGGGGGCACAGAAATGTTATCCCAACCATCATCCCAGCCAGACAGAACAGGAGACTCCATCACAGCTGGATCTGCAATCAGGATTTTGGACTTCCTATCCCCAAGGTCTCCTTTTCCTTAAGGAGCATGGAGAGCACATTTCCATAGCTGCACACTCCATATTCCCCACTGGGTCAGACTGGGATTCAGATTCCTCTGAAAATGTTACCCTGCTCTCAAAAGCAAGGCTGGGCTCCCCTCTCCTGGACAGCTGGGAAGGTGCAGCTCTCAACAAGGCTCCTCCACAAGACAGCTGTGGAAAGCTCCTTGCAGGGCTCAGTTGGTAAATAACCCCTTCTCCTCCAAAAAACCCAGGCTGGCAAGGCTGAGAACCTCAGCTTGTCTTCTAGGAACCTGCCTGGATCACTGGTGTCTAAAAAAGGGATTGGGTAGGTTGGTGATAAACCCCAGTAATTCGAGCAGCATTGAATTAAGTGCCTGCACAAGATTCCCAACCATTTTTTGGGCAGCTCTGGCTGACAGGAGATGGGAAAGCCAAGGCTGAGCTCCCTCACTGCCAGGGCAGCAGGGATGGACCAGCACGGGCCACTGAGGGCAGGGACTCAGCAATGAACCCCCTCCTGGCTTGCTTTGACTTAAACAACTTTTTTTTTCTTCTGTCACTGCATCCAGGGTTTGCATTTCCTTTGGAAGGAAGTCAGAGACTGAAAGGATGTTTATTCAAACTATTATTTACCCCTCAGACAAGGACATCTCCAACACAACAGAGTCAGGCAATGCTGGCAAACACTGGCCACAGTATCAGGGGTTGTTGGGAGAGAATGTGACTGAAGGGAAGAGGTTTTTGAAAAACACCTTTCAGGCTCAATCCTGCAGTTAAATACACAGGATCCTGAGCTCCCACTGAAATTCAAGCAGCTACAAAATCAGAGTTCAGATGCACTTTTATTCATGGCACATGCTTTCAAAGGGATGATGGATTGCAGCGCTCCTCTTGGATCTCAGTCTGCCAAGGGATGGAAATCAAAATACAGGAATTTTCCAAAAATTTCTGACTTTTCCAAAAGCCATCATGCTGCAAGTACTGTGCACTACAGGCAGGAGACATCTCTTATGTTCAGAGTTACAAATGGAAGAAGATTAGAGATTAAACTTACTGATGGGGCTGCCTTTAAGCTTTGTTTCAAACCTCTTGCAAAAGCTGGTTGCCAACTGTTTCCTTTCTAATCAAGGGTGGTTTGCAGTTGTGGTTATGAAGATAAAATGCAATAATGATCTTCATCCTGGGCTGCCTAAGGGTGAGGCTCACAGGATGACACTATCTATCCATGTGCATGTGTCAATCCAATTTTGCTGGGAAATACTGGTCTCGAGGATACAAGTTTCCTACAAATTTAGTAAGAATGTAAGACCAGTAGAAACAAGAACTTAATTTTGCTGTGGGACCAAATTACCAGGAAAACTAAATAAGGGAAACAGCAACTCCCTTCCAAGCACAGAACTGACCTGCCTTAACAGCACCTTGTTTTCAGCTGTTTCAAAACAATTTCTTACCATGCATTGGAAAATAAAACCCTTCCTCTCCAAGTGGGAGAAGTCAGGCCTCTTACTCTATAAAAACATTTCCAAGTGTTCTTGATTCCCCTGAGAATATGCTGGTAAAACAATGGCACTTTTCAGCATAGGAACAGGCAGCTGAAGCTGGAAAACAAGGTTTTCACCCCCACAATCTGCCATCAACAGGGTGTCATGTGAAAAGGGCTGCCTCACTCCCCCACACAGCACCCAGGACACTCAGGGGAAACAGCAAATGTTTCTTCTAGGCTTCCTATGATTTTGGGGTGACAAATATAAAATTCCATCTCAAACTGAAATGCCATTCAGGAGTTCCCCAGCACTGTAAGGTGACCTCCTTTGCTGCAGGTCCCTGTGACCTCCAAAATCNCACAGTGCAGGGGTGACAACAACAGCAAATGTTTCTTCTAGGTTTCCTCTGATTTTGGGGTGACAAATATAAAATTCCATCTCAAACTGAAATGCCATTCAGGAGTTCCCCAGCACTGTAAGGTGACCTCCTTTGCTGCAGGTCCCTGTGACCTCCAAAATCTGAGCTTGCTGATGCTCCTTCACTGCTATAAACTTCAAGACCCACTTGTCCTGCCACTCCAGCAGTCTGGTTCCAGCAATTCACACAAAAAATGCATATCCAGGTGTGAAATGATGGGCTTGGACTAGAAACATAGAAAGAAAAAGCTCACAGTATTTCAGAATCAATCTATTTTTTTTCCCAGAGAAGTAACACTTTAAATAATTGAATGGTTTCAGTATTTGTTAGGATCTCAAAGGAAGAAACAACTGCTGTGCTCCTGGGAGATTGTCTGGCCTCAGCCCATGCAACTGCAAGCTCTGGCATTTGTCTTAAAGTTTGCTTCTACTTTGCAAAGCAGCAAAATGAGGGAAAACAGAAAAATCCACAGCTAAATACAGGAATATTTGTGATTAACTGCAGCTCCAGGACACTTGTATGTCCTGCAAGGACACACAAGTGAACACTTGAAGGTTTTTAGTTAATCAGGATTTTAACTGGCTCCTTCACAACCAAACTGAAGGAAGGGCAGCACAGGCAGCTGTGCCTTCAGAGCAGGACACTGTGCAGGTCCATCTGTCCATGCCTCAGAGAACTTCAAAGGGATGGAAGAGTGAGAAAGCACAGACACAGGACAGAGCTCTGAGCAAAGCTGGCCAATCTCCACAGCACAGAAATGCTCCTGTTATCCCACAGGCACTGCTTGTGTTCATCCTTTTCTCCAAGTCCTGAGGCACTCCAGGCAATTCTCACCCACAGCTCTTCTCAATCCCACTCTTTTGAGGTCTTTCAGAGAATTTATCCTCTCAAATGGGCCCAAAAGGCTACAACAGGTCCAACTTTCCAATCACAGCCAAACTCTCCAAGCACTGCACCAGCTTCCACTCCCTCCTCAATTTCTGTAATTGCCTCCCCAGCTGATTGCTGGTCTCACTCCTGCACAGTAATTACAGGCAGCACCACTCCCAGGTGAGCCACATCCCAAGCACATCCCCAGTTTAACAGCAGTGCTTAGACATCCATGATCCAACTACTTCTGCCAGGACAGGTGAGAATCTCTCATGTTTTTCTAAAGCAAAACAAAAGGCAGGTGAAATAATTCCCCTGAGGGCTCTGTGGTAGAAATAGGATTAGAAATAGATACCAACTGCTGTGACAGCAAGGAGTGGAAAATAGAGAGGGTCATTACCCCATGCCAGTCTTAAGGCTGGTATTAAGAAGTCACTGAGGAACCTTGACTGATGGTTCAAGGTTCAACACCCCTGGTCTAAAACAGGACAGGAAATAGAGCCAAACCAGGTGAGACCTCAAAATCAGCTGGCACAGGGGCCAAGCAGAGCACCCAGAGTCCTACAGACATGGCTGTGCTCACCAGTACTGAACCCCCAGAAACACCTCTGTCAGGCAGAAAACAAGTGAAAACCTGAAGGGTGAACAGGAGCTATGACCAACAACTTGGGACACCTCAGCAAACAACTCAGTGAAAAGGACAAACAGCCTTGCATTGATCCCTAGCCAGGATCAAATTTACTTGTACCTGTTCAGTGCTGCTCATTTTGTGATCAGCTCCAGAGTGGCACACAGGCCTCCTGCTTTTGATCTTTAAATCAATTCCTCATTCACTTCCCTTCAGAGGGTGAGGCAGGTCAGAACAGCTGCTGAGTGAGCAGCTCATCAGTGTAAGAGGCACAGAAACATCTCAGTAACAGCAGCAGTGGAGTTTTGCCTGCCAGAACCATTCCTCAGTGAGACATGCCAAGCTGAGAACCCCTGGCACTCCTGGCTGCACACACCTGCCTGCCATCCTGTCCCACGTTGGTCTGTCCCCTCACCACAGTTCGGATGTTGTCATCCAACCTCCTGCAGGAAAAACCCCAGAGTGTCAAACCCAGTCTCTCCTCAGAGCCACAGAACCAATTTAAAACAAAAAAACTGCTCTTACCAATGCTAAACTCATTATTTCCCCCCTCCCTCTCTGTTCAATGGCACTATCTTGCACAATTTCAAAGTCCTGTTGCAAAAATAAAAATCCATTTCCTAATTTAACCAGAGTTTCTTGCATTCCTGTTCCCTTAAGCAATATTGTCAGCTCTCCCTTGTCTGTTTGCATTTCAACTTCCCACATATGAAAGTGCTGTCTCGATCATTTCATATTGGCAGTATCAGCCAGCACAGAAAATTTAAGTATTTCATGCAAACTTGTGTTTATTTTGTACTTTTAGGAGCAATAATGACAATTCAAAAATACAGAGTGAGAGTTTTTACAATTTATATTCTGACCCCGAAAGCAATGAATTCTTGGCAACTGAGTTTTTTGGGTAGTTTGCTCACTCAGCCTTCAAACTGTACTAAAATTCAGTACTTTTTGATTCTTAGTTGTGTTTCAAAGCTGCACTTTGCAATCTATCAGCTTAAACAGCCTGAAATGCACATAACAGAAGTGAAGTATAAAACTTATAATTGTTTCTGTGCCACTATTAGACTCAAGGCTGGTCCTATCCATGCCTTTTAAACAAACTAAATCCTGTCAGCTGAAGCACAAAAGCTGCATTTATGAAGCCTTGGTGACAATCAGACCTGAGATGCAATGAAATGCAGAAATATTTACCTTATTTTCAATCTGATCTTGTTCACGACTTCATCAATGTTTGCCAAAGACTGGAATATAAAAGAAAAAAAATCAGAGAGAAGTGAAATGGTGAATGTTTCACAGGGGAATATGTGATCCCAAACACTTCATCACACAGGGGTCTTGAGGAAGAGGAGAGCAATGGCTTTGTTTTACAGGTGGAGGAACTGAAACAACAACTCTGCTGCTTCTCTGTCACATCACAAAGAGCAGAAATAGACAGGTCAGGCTTCCCCCAGCCTGAGCTCTGCCTCGTCCTTTGCCAGCAGAACGGTGTGACAGTGACCTCCAGTGGGCAGTGGGGATGGGGACAGAGCCCTGCCTTTGGGCTGAGACCCCCAGGAAACAGGCTGCAAGGAGATGCAGGGAAGGCACTGCAGGGGAAACAGCTCCTCACTGCTGGCAAAGGGAAAAAAGCCAAGCCACAGCACTAGAGAAAGCTGCAAGCCAAAACCACAGTGCTGCAGAGGATCTCAGACATGCTAGGTGTTGGAGCAGCCTCTTCACCTGTAGAGACATCTCTGTTTGCAAGAGGTTAATCCAAAACTCTCCTTGGGGCTGAAGCTGATTGCTGTGGGCCCACAGCAATCTCATTCTTTAAATCTCAAAATAAGTAATTGGGTTCAAACTCTCCTGTGATATTGTACAGGCAACACCTGCCTGATTTGGCTGAAAATCCCCAGGAACTCACCAATTATTGACATATGGCAAGTTATGAAATTTACTCCACCCACATAGAAAATTAATTTATTTCTATAAATCAAAGCAGGACTTTACCTGCAGCAAGCACTCTGGGTGGAAAGAGACCACATAATGACAGCAAACCCTGTGAGCTGCAAATTCAAGAAGTGATTACTGTTAAAGCTTTATTTCCTGTGCTAGTGTTTAAAATGAAAGGTTTGGGTACAGGTTTAAACACTGCTTTGGTCATTTACTATCAGGTTACCCTGATAGTAAAAGGTGGAAATAAAATCTGACAGTAAAAAGTGTGAAAGTGAAGTCTGAGAGTATTTGGAGCATTACTTACTTGCTCAGTGGGAAAGAGAGCATTAATATACTCCACAGCATTGAAATCTGCTCTGTCCAGTGGATCTTGGCTGGGAAATACCTGGAAAGAGGGAGGAAAACAAACACAATCAACCATCATCAGTAATTTCTGTAACTTTACACAGTTTCTACGACTTTTAACTCCCTCAGCACCCACTTCCAGTTGTGTTTCACAGCATTTCTCTAACAAGTGGCCAGGAATTGAGCAGCCACATGCTCTGCAGGGCTCCCAAAATTCCTGTGGATATCAGCCTGGATAAACACAGATAATTCACACACACGATTCCACACACAGCCCTGGCACAATCCATCCATCCAGGAATTCCCAAGACACGTGAGCTCTGTATCCCAAACCATGCTGATGCTTTTGTTGTTGACTGGGAACAAACTGAGGCTCTGCCCTGCTCTTGGCAGGAGCTCTGCCAGGCCTCATGGTGACAGACAGAGGCTTTGCTTTCCACAGCCCTGTAATAGGAAACGTGATGAATTAAGGAGTGGCTGTACAAGTTCTCTGGAGACTTGGGTTTGCCACTTTTCACAGGAGAGGAAGAGAAACACAAGCTGCTGAATGATTTGGGAAGGGGGAAAGAGCAGCTGTGGTGCAAACAGATCCCATCTCTCCTCAGAAGTTCAAACAGCACAAACACACTGCCAGGATTTGCTTTTTGTCCCCACAGACTGAAGTGTGGTGCTTTCCCTTCTCTGCTACCACACTGAAGCTGTGGATGTCCCAACACTGGAAGGGTTCAAGGTCAGTCTGGATGATGTTTGGATCAGCCTGGGATGGTGGAAGGAATGAGATGGTCTTTAAGGTCCCTTCCAACCCAAAGTATTTCATCATTCTGCTATTTGTCCCATATTTACAGAACCATCAGCTCTGCACCCCATGGCCAACACCCCCCTGGCAAAAGCAGAGCTGACCCCACAGCATCCCTCTGCTCACTGAAAGCCTTCACACCTGGGCACATGAAACAGCATTTAGGCTGTTTTACACATTTGGCACTGTAAAATCGGTGGTTTTGTGAGATAAAAGCAAATTCTGCCTGGACCAGCCCTCCTGGGAAGCCTTCCCAGTCACTCCTGTGGCTGAGGAGAAGCAGGCAGCAGCTCAACATGCATGAGGCCGTGGTGAGTGAAGAAAATGCTCTGACATCACCCCATGGTAAGAGCACAACTGCAGCATCACACCCAGCCTGTCCTGCTCACAGCTCACGCTCAATTAATCCCCACAAACCCCAAATCTCCACAAGTATGAAGAGCAGATGAAACAAGAGGTGAGATGGGAAGATAAAGGCTGCTCAGGAGCTCCACTCCAAGTGCAGATAGGGATCAGTGCTGCAGGCAGCTGGAGCAGCTGCAGGAGCTGTCACTCCCAGGAGTTTGTCACAACCTATTAATCAGAAATGCTAGCCTGGGTTTGGTGGGGCTGCCTGTGCTCCCCACCCCGCTTCCAGCAGGGCAGCTGAGCCAGCTCTGCTCATTTAACCAGAACTGGGCAGCTTTTGCCCCAAAACTGGTTAAGGAACACTGACAGGAACAACAGGATTATTGGGCTGAGAAGTGCCAGAGAGGAAGTTGGAAAGCAGCAGGTGGTGTCATCCTCAACATCTCCCAGTGCTCAGGATGTGAATATTTTCCTACAGCTTTAGTCTTTGTTAAAATGATTCTGCCAGGCATGTGGTGGGTTCTCCGCTGCTCAAAAACTCATGTCTACAAGTGCAGAGGATTCTTTCTATGGACAGGCTCTAGGTCCCCTTTGGAAGCTGCCATTTAATTTACCACTTCCCAAGGTCTCCCCTTGCTCTTCCAGGAGGGCCACCAAAAGTGACCCACAAGCCTCAACACTCAAGAAAATGCAAAAACTTATTTGAGTGCTACGTTGTGAGACAGACACTGCTGCTGCCCAGACTCCTGCTCCAGGGAAGAGCCCTCGGGATGGAAGGGCCAGCTGCAGGCAGGGCAGGCTCAGCCACACAGGACAAGAGCCATGCTTTGACCCTGGGCTCTCACGGGATCCTGATGGGCTCCAGGTGCCACGAAGGGCTCCAGGGAACACTGGAACCCAGAATCACAGAATACCCTGAGTTGTGGGGGACCCACAAGGATAATCGAGTCCAGATAATCCTTGTGGGTTTAATCCCTGTGTAACTCCTGGCCCTGCACACACCCCCCAGCAATCCCAGCCTGTCCATCCCTGGAGCGCTGTCCAAATCCCCTGGAGCTCGGGCAGCCTCGGGGCCGTGCCCATTCCCGGGGGAGCCGGGGCAGCGCCAGCACCCTCTGCATGAAAACCCCCGTGTGTTTCACACAAACCACACCAGGACGTTTCGATCATCCTTATTTCAGCCGAGCACAGCGCCGGGCTCTGCGCGCTCCGCACACCACGGACACGTCTGCAACCGGCGACGGCGACAGCGCCGCACGGCTGGCACTGACGGGACACC
>VZRH01003873.1:196234-207987 GCA_013397555.1 Urocynchramus pylzowi
GCTACATTTCTCAGCAAAGGGTTGTTTTTCCTTTTTTTTTTTTTTTTAATCAGTGTGATTTCACACAGGACTTTTTAAGGAGGCTGGTGTCCCTGCAGAGCAGGGCTTGCTGCTGCCCAGATTGTGCAACCAGGATTCCAACATGCTTTGGGAACAGGCAGCTGCCTGCAATTATTTCCCAACTGACAAACGCCTCATGGGGGTTTATTGCCTATATTGGATATTTTGTGCTTCACTCTCCAAACTCCAGGCCAGCCATCCCTGGTTAACTCTGAGTTCCCCACGTACTTCCCAAACATTCCCTGGGTTAGGCAGCCAGCTGATGCAGTGTGACAGGCAGGAGAGACCCAGCATTAGGGGTTTCCACCACCAAGCACCAGCTCTGGGGGTCTGAGGGCTTAGGGAGATCACCTGTGCAAAGGTGCTGGCTTGGTGCTGGATCCCAACCAATGCTGTGCTTCTGGCCTGTGCAGCTAACACCTGGCTGTGGGGCTAATCAGGATCCTTCCTATGCGCCGTGTTTGTGCTTGGCCAGGCTGAGCTCAGTGCCTGGCACAGCCCAGCAGCAGCGGGGTCAGCACTGAGATCCCTCCTCCACACGTACCAGGCACCTTTTCTCTGGGTTAGCCTGTACCTGCTGAGCCAAACAGAGTTAAAATTCACCCCCTTTCAGCTCCAAAATCCATTGAAATGCTGCCATTTCAGTCCTAAAGACTCTTCCACCTCCCGGAGCATCGCGAGGTGCTGGGAGCTGTTGTGCTGCCCCTGTGTGTGCTGCCCCTGTGTGTGCTGCTCCTCCCCAGGCACTGGCTGGCCGTGGAGTACATCTGGGTCCTGGTTCCCTACATGACCTATGACATCTATGTCATGTACCTGTGCCACTGGCACAAGAGCCAGGAGAAGGGCATCTTGGAGAAGAAGCACTCGCTGGCCAGCGTGTGGAGCTTCCTCCTGCAGGAGCGGCTGATGGTGACCCACCACCTCTTCATCCTCATCGTGCTCACCCCCATCACCCAGGTAAGGGCTGCTGCAGGAGTCCAGGACCCCCTGGACATGCTGGCTGTTGGC
This sequence comes from Urocynchramus pylzowi, assembly GCA_013397555.1. Classification (NCBI taxonomy): domain Eukaryota; kingdom Metazoa; phylum Chordata; class Aves; order Passeriformes; family Fringillidae; genus Urocynchramus; species Urocynchramus pylzowi. Next base: position 197,303 of record VZRH01003873.1, read on the forward strand.
TCCTGGCCACCTCTCTGCAGGGCCCCGTGCTCAGTGCTGGCTTTCTTCACAGCACTTCAGGGGAGAGCTGGGGGACTTCTTCGTGGGCTGCATCTTCACAGCAGAGCTGAGCACGCCTTTTGTGTCACTGGGCAAAATCCTCATGCAGGTAGGTCAGGAGGGACAGGGCTCAGGGCTGGGAAGCCCACAGCAGTTCACCCCCTTTCTCTGCCCCAGGTTCCATCAGCCCCTCTCCAGGCAGTGGCTGAGCTGGGGGGTGTCTCAGAGAGGAGCAGCCCCACAGCTGTAGCACACATCTCCCCTGCAGTGCTGCCTTCCTCCCCGTGTCCCATCCCTTTCCCCCAGTAACCAGCATGCCCAGTGGCATCCCAGAAGTGGGGGCTGTGCCGTGGGCTGGTGCTGCCCTCTCCTGCAGCACGTTCATTCCCACCCCTGCCCTCCTCCATCCCTTTCCACCCCACCTTCCTACTCCCCTTCCTCCAGCCCTCCTGGATGCTCACCAGCACCGCCAGTGCCCCGGAGCTCTGGGATGCTGCTCACCCCACATTCACCTCCTTCCTCCCCCAGCTCCAAATGCAGGACACGCTCCTGCACAAGGTGAACGGGATCCTCATCCTGGTGACCTTCTTCCTGTGCCGCATCCTCCTCTTCCCCTTCATGTACGCGGCCTACGGCCGCCAGGTGGGGATCCCGGCGTACCTGGTGCCGTTCCGCATCCCCCTGCACTGCAACATCGCCAACGCCTCCCTCATCGCCCCCCAGCTCTACTGGTTCCGGCTCATCTGCCGCAAGGCCGCCCGGCTCTACGGCGGCTCTCCCGCCCACCGGAGCAGATAACGGAGCTGATAACGGCCAGGGGCTGGCACCGGGGCAGCGCCCGGCCCTTCCCGCGGGGAGCAGCGCTTCTGCTGGAAGCACCGCCGGGCCAGGCAGCACCAGCCGGGGCTAGGAAGGCTCTCCTCGTGTCCTCCTGCCGGGGTGGGAGCCGGCCTGGAAGCAGGACATTGCTGCCGGGATGCAGCTCTGCAGCAGGACATTGCTGCCGGGATGCAGCTCTGCGGCACGGCCGAGCCGGGGTTACACGAGCGGGGTTTGTTCCAGCCCCCCCCGGCGCTGACACCGGACACCGGCGCGGAGGAGCCCGCGGCCGGGCGGGGATGCTGGAGCGGGCCCAGCCCCGCAGCGGCGATGGGGAGCCTGGGCCGGACCTGCCGCAGCCCCAGCCAGGCCTGGAGCTGCAGCACAGCTCTGCAGAGCCGTTCCTGACCTTTACTGACTTCAGCTCGACACTACAGCCCTGTTCTGACCTCCCACGTGCACCTCACCTCCTGCTGCTGCTGCTGGGCTCAAGCTCCACTCAACCCGACGGTGCCTTTCACTGCAACTGGCTGACAGTCCTGGGGGGAATCCTGTGCTCCCAGCAGGGCTGGAGGGCAGAAGCTCATGCCACGATGGGAATGGTTCTGCTGTCGCAGGGCAGGATGGGGACAGGAACCTGCCAAGTCCTTGTCTCACCACCAACACACAGGGCACTACACAGTGCCCTTCCTTGGCAAGGGGTGCAATTTTCCCTCCCCTAACCACAGCTGCTTTTATCTGGCCTGCATCCCCTCAGCAGGTATTTAAACCCATCTGGCACACCCTGCCCTGCTCTGCCCTCCAGCTGGCACCACCACACCCTGAAACACCTGTACAGTCCATCCCTCCAGCCCCATCCCACCCCCCATGAGGCTGCCAGGGACAGAACAGGGGCTGCACAGAAGGAACCAGCAACCCCAGAGCAGGATGCTGAGCTGCTCTTGACCAGCTCAGCCCACTTTCACTTTCAGCCACAGCAAAACGGGTACAGGCTCCCCAGCCTGCCCTGCACCACAGGGTGTGTGCAATCAGACCACAGCTGAGTTCATCCCCTGCAGCTAGCACCAGCCAGGGCAGCCACATCCTCCTGCAGCCTTCTGTGCCTGCTCCAGGCAGGGAGCTGCACTGGCACCAGCCCTGGCACAGCCCCCGTGCCCAGAGACCTGTGGCCACTCTGTGCCTTTCATTCTGTCTGAATGAAACCAGCAGCCAAGCTCCGGGAAACCTGGATCTTTTGGGTGTTGGATCTCGTCCCAACCACGGCTGCTGTTTTGGATAGAGTGTAAAAAAACAAAAAGGGCCTCTTCCGACCTGTGGTTGTTGTTGCAGAGACTCCACAGTCACAGTAACAGTAACCACTGAGACCAGCTGATGTTACAAACTCCTGCAACTCCTTACAGATGTTGTATCTCACTGTTTTCATTACGAATAACGTGCCTTATGTAAGGACAAAAAAAAAACCAGCCAATGAGGCACCTCAGTTTGCACTAACACTGCCCTATTTACTATCAGGAGACCAATAAAGATTTCCTCTCTGAGTCACACCACTGGCTGGCTCTTCCACGTGCCGTTCATTGCTGGGTGGGGGTGTTACATGTGGGATTACTGCTGCACCCCCACCTCCGGGCAGAAGCAGCACACATGGATTTCCAAAGGTTCCTGCCTGTCCTGAACTCACCCAACTCGATTCCCAGCCTCCCAAGTTGCTTTCCAGCCTCCGGCAGCACGTGGCAAAACCAGCAATTCTCCTGGGACTAGGAGAGGGCTGGTGGCAAAGCAGCCAGAGGGAAGCGATTTCCTCGATGCTGGAGGCTGCTGTGTAAGTGCAGAGAGCCAGCAGGCAAGGCTGCAGCCACAGAACTGGCAGCTTGGCTCAGGAACAGCTGTGCCCAGTTATTCCAAAGGAAAACCAAAGTGGCTCCTCCTACCCATCTTTATAGGGCTGCTTCCACTGCTTAGTGGGAGAACACAGCAGGGAGGGAATGAACTCAAAAGAGAAAAATGAGGGTTTATTACAGATCTTACAAGGTGCAGATCAGTGCTCTGAGCGTGCTCCCAGCTTGCTGAGCTTCTGCAGGAGGGTGCTGCGCAGCTCCTCGTGGCCCAGGCTGTCGGTGACGGACTGCAGGAAGTGCCCCTCGTTGGCTCTGCGCAGCGCCGCGCTCGGCGACCCGTCCGCCTTGCTGGCCACCTCGTACTGTGACAGCACCTCCAGGGCCACCACCAGCAGCGGCTCCTCGCAGCCCGCGGCTGGCAGCATGGCAGCCACGTGCAGCAGGTGGCAGAAGAGCTGGATGCAGGTGAAGGACACCTCCTGCGCGCAGGGCTCGGACGCGGCTCCCGCCGCCGCCTTGAGGGAGGCCAGCAGCTCGGTCAGGCTGGCGCAGTACAGCTGCACCACGTGCAGCCAGGCCTCAGGTGGCAGCCAGGTGGAGCAGCTGGAGCTGCACAGGAGCTGGAAGCCCCGCAGGAAGAGCACGGAGAGCTGGAGGTGGCGGGAGAAGGGGCGGAGGTTGAGCAGGGGCATGTGCTGCACGTACTCCAGCGTGTAGGGCACGTGCAGCACCTGCCTCTGCAGCAGCTGCTCCACCACGGGCACCAGCCTCTTCCACTCACCGTGGCTGCACCAAGGCAGCACCTGGATGAGGGCCACCAGGAAGCCTTTGCTGAAGAGATTCACCTCTTGGGGGTTGTCCACGTTGACGGAGAGCAGTGCCAGCATGGTGTCCCTGAGCGCCGGGGACACGCAGCAGCACTCCATCCACGCCAGCAGCCCGCTGCCCGGCCCGTAGGCTGGCCAGGGCTGGCATGTCCACTCGTCCTCAGGGAGCCTGCAGATCTCAAACAGCGTCGCTGGGACCTCATTCTTGAAGTGGTCCCCAAAAAGCTTCTTCAGACGGAGCCCCACGGTCCAGTCCAGCGATGCCACCTTCCTGTGGAGCCAGGCCAGCGACTGCACCCACAGCTCCGAGCAGGGCACGCTCTCTGGTCCCACCAGCTCGCACAGCTGGCAGAGGATGTTCAGAATCAGGTCTTTGGTCTCCAGGGAAGGGAAGAGTTGCTCCCTAGGCTGATGCCAGTACTTGGTGTAACCATCCAGAAGTTTGCAGAGGCTGAGGAGAAGTGGGAACGGGTGGCAGGATTTGATCCAGTGCTCTTCTGAGCAGGACGGTATTCCCAAAACCTTACTGAGGATCTGCAGGCTCAGCTCAATCTGAGCAGAGTCTGACTTCAAAAAGGGAAGGACAAAGGCTTTGGTCACTTCTGCAGGTGACACAAGCGGGGTGGCTGAGCCTGGATGCATGAGAAAGGCCAGGAACTGAAGGAATTGCTCCTCTTCCCTTGCTGTGGAAAGCCTCCCCCACACTGCCTCCTCCAGGCACCTCAGCACCAGGCTGCGTGGCCTGCCTGGGTCCTCGTGGCTCTCCAGGAAGCTCAGTGCTGGGAAGGAGCAGAGGATTTGGGCGAGGAAGTGGTGTGCTCCGAGGTTGGCCACGGCAAGATGACAAACCCGCTTCACTGTGGCCTCGGGGGACAGCAGTGTCAGCCTGGCCACGGAAGCCACAGCCCTGGCCAGGCCTTCATCAGACACACTCTCTGAGATCTGGTTCAAAGTCACATTCAGGTCCTCCTGGAACCCCTCCCTGACAACCTGCACGTTCTGGGACAGACCTGGGCCACCCCAGGATGCCAGAACACCCGAGATCACTTTGTTTTTGTCACCCAATGAAAGCTCAGTGTAACACTCCACGATGGCTTTGGTCACTTGCATCTGCTGCTCTCGGGCCTCCTGGTCGTGGTGGGATGTGGCAAAGTTCACCAGCGTCTCCAGCAGTTTCATAACTAGCTCAGGGGTCTGGAACAGAGCTTTGTTTTCCACCAGGCACTCGACCCAGGCCTTTGAAAAAGCCCAGGTCTTTTCAGATGCAAAAACAGAGCACACATCCAAGTGGAGGTCCAGCCTTTGTGCAATGATTGCCATGGCAACCGAAGACACGAGGCTGGTGTCCAAATCCTTCAGGACGGCACTGGTGTCCCTGAGGAAGTCCTTGGTGAGCCGCGTCAGCTCTGACACCACCCGTGTCTCGCCCTCCCCCAGGTCTCTGGTCTCCAAGAGGAAATCCAGGTTCTTCCCAAGGCTGGTCAGGGTGTCCAGCAGCCGGTAGCTCTCAAAGCACAGCTCCTCAGATGCCCTCAGAGTGTCCTGCAGCTCCTCTCCCCAGGCCTGCAACAAGCTGCAGAGCAGGTCCAAGCCAGCAAAGAGCTCCTCATGAGAGGCTCTGGTCAGGCACAGGAGGCTAACGCTCCTCTCTGCCTCCCTCACCTTCTCCCCCAGCCCGCAGGGGTGGTACTGGCTCTCAGTGTCACTGCTCCAGAGGCTGACCACGGCACTGAGCTTGGCCAGGTGCTCTGTGATGGCCAGGGGGCTGTCCCCTGACCGCAGCCCCGCGGACAGGCACAGCAGCCCCGCCAGGTTGGCCAGGGCGTAGCACCTCAGGCGGGGCTGGGCGATGCTGCCTCGGATCCGCTTTAACCCCTGCAGCAGCAGCGTCGGCAGCCCGGGGGCAGCCGGGGCGCTCCCAGGGTCACCCTTGAACCTCTTAGGGGGCTGCAGCCCATCCTCCGGGCAGGACTCCCCGCCGTGCTGACGGATGAGCGCGCCGAACGCCGACACCGTGGCATCCTCCTGTCCCTCCCTGTGCTTCAGCACCTCCCACCACACGTCCAAGAAGAACCTGACGTCCGACGGGGATGTCTCGCTGGAGATGTACTCCACCAAGCTCTCCAGCTGGCCCCGGCACACGCCGGGGGGCAGCGCCAGCAGCAGCTGCACCAAGAGCCGGGGCGCGCCCAGCGCCTTGACCAGCTCGAAGAGGGCGGTGTGGTTGACATCGGGGATCATCGCGCCCACCGAGAAGAACCCGTCATCCTTCCAGCCCCACTCCAGCGCCGCGGCGGCGGGGGGGGCCGGCAGCAGGATTTTCGCCCACACGATGGCCACGGCCTCCTTCTTCCAGAGGCCCAGCGGCGAGGGGCAGCGCTCGCCGATCTCGCGCAGCGCGTCGGTGATGGGCACCCCCGCGCGGGGCCAGTCGGCTTTGCGCAGCTCCCGCAGCGGCCGCGGCTGCAGCAGGCGGGCGGCCAGCAGGAAGCCGCCGTGCAGGATCGCCGTCTCCTCGCCCACGGCCCACGGCCCGCNCACGCCGGCGGAGCGCTGACGTCACGCCGTGCGCCCGCAGCGCCCCCTGGCGGAGCGGAGGTGGGCTGAATTAATTCATTAATTCATTAATTCATTAATTCATCAATTCATCCATTCATTCATTCATTCATTCATTGCCGTGCTCCAATATCAACGTGTTTAATCTGACGAGTAGGATTCAAAAACCGTCATTAGAACCGAATTGAAAAGCTCGGACAAAATCGCAGCGAGGAATTTTTCCTGTCCCGGCTCAGAAGTGCCCACGCTGCCTGATCTCCCCCATGAAACTCGTTTCAGTTGCACAATGAAAACCTGATTAAAGGGATTTTATTGAAGGTTTTCATCAGGAAAATGAGCAGCCAGGCAGCATACCTGGCACAAACCGTGGCAGGAATGACTCCTGTATTCCCAGCAGAAGCAGAGTGAGTTCATTCCAGCAGAACAAACCCTCAACTGTTATTTCCAAAGGCAGTTTCCCACCAAAAGCTAACTGCAAAACTTATTTCAAGCTGCCCCTGGTGCCTCAGCAGACCGTGCAAACAAACCCCAAAGCACAGCCTCAGCTCCCTCCTGGAATGAGGAAATCTCCAGGAGAAGGGGTGGAAGCCTCTCCATCAACAGCAGGATCCCAGAGAGAAACACCCCACGGGCTTCTCCTCTTGGAAGCTGGGGAAAAACCTTGGAATGAGAACAAGGACTGGAGTATTCACAGCTTAGCAAGATCATTTCTTTGTTCCCAATAAAGGGATACAGCCCACACCCCACTGGAGAGGGGGAGTAGCCACAACATCTCCTCTCTAGCCCGCAAATAAAGGACAGCTAAAGCAAATCAACCAGAAAATAATAAAAATAATCTTATTTTCTGATTAATTAATTTAATATCTATTAATTAATTTCATATCTATCAGTATTACCTTCTGATCAATTAATTAAATATCTTTTCACCTTTCTTTCAAGTATAACAACACAGAAACGTGAGCTTTTCTTGACTGATGATCCCTGTTGTGAAGCCAAGGGCTCAGCTGCTCCTTTGCTGCACAGCCCCAGATTTTTGGAAGGAGGAGATGTGAAAGGCAGAGAGCAGCAGGGATCAACCAAAAAAAAAAATCAATCAACCCAAAAAAACCACCACGGGACAGCCCAGCACCCTCTGACTGGGAAGGCAGCACTTTAACCAGGATTGGCATTTTCTTGGAAGAGCTCCAAGGCACAGGAGCAGCCCAGCCCATTCCTCCAGCTAAGCTGAAACCTTCTTCATGTTGTGCTCAGCAAACCACTTGTCACTGTTGTCTGCAGCCATGGCCTGCACAAAGACAAGTGGGGATGTGGTCACAACAGGAGCAAAGCTCTCTGGAGGGATAAAGCATTTTTCAGCCACTAGTAATGAGAACTGACACTGAAAATCAACATTCTCTGCCACAGCAAATTATGTGACCATGCCCCAAGAGTGAGGCTGGACAATTCCACCCATAATACCAAGTGAGCTTTAAAAACTGATTTATTTTCTTTACTAAGCCTGGGTAATTTGCTTTAGGAAGAACTCTGGTTTTTTATGAGTAAAAAATGAAAATTTAAAAATAAATTTAAAAATATAAAAATGATATAAATATGAAAATATATAACAAAAATAATAAAATAAAATTATTAAAATAAATAAAGTCAGAATTTTTAAGTATATAATAAAATATAATAATAAAAATAATAAAAGANATTAAAATGAAAAATAATAAAAATTAAAAAATAGAATAATAATAATAACAAAAATTTTTTTAATTTTAAAATTTTAATTTTTAAATTTAATTTTTTAAGAGAAAAATTACAGGTATCTCTAATCAGGAAGAGAATGAACATGCAGTCACTTACATCATCCAACAGCTTGTCACCATTAGGGTCCACCTGGGAGAGCTCTCTGAACGCTTCATCTCCCACAAAACAGACTTCATGGCCATCCTGAAAGGAAGCAGCCCAGTTACAAGCAATGGCAAGGAGAACTTTAAACCCACTTTCATCCCTGTTTGCAGTTTCACTCACAGGATCAGCCAGAATCACCACCTGCACCGTGGCTTTGCCAGGTGTGTCCAAGCTGACCAGAGGCGTCAAAATTTTCTGGTTCTCCTTTTTCATCAGGGCTTCAATGTCTGGCAGCTGGAAACAGAAAACAAACTAAAATCACCTCGCTGCCAGCAAGGTAAACTATCTGCTCAGGATTATTTTGTTGACACCAAGAGTGGCCCTCCCCAGCTGGGGGGTAGGGAAAGGGCTGAGGGCAGCGGGTACCTCGTCCTTGGCACAGGAGAAGGCGATGCGGCCGAACGCTGTCCCGTGATCCACTGCCCCTCCCACAGCCCTCAGCTCCAGCTTGCACTGCAACAGGGAAAAACCCAGGCAAAAACAGGGAAAAACCCAGCCTGCCTTGCAGGGACACTGCTCCTCTGCTCTCCAGGCTGCAGCTTTTGCTGCAGGATGTGGGTGATTCCAAAATCTCCCATCCACGCCTTTCCCACCAAGCCAGGATCACCAGAGCAAACCACAGCTTTGCTTTTTTTAAAAGCACAGCTGAGTGTATACAGCTTCAATTAAAACACTCACAATTAAGGGCACAATTGCTCTAATTAAGAACTTTTTTCCTTTTAAGATTCTGTTCTCAGGAAATTGGTGGTTTTCCCAAGGACTGACCTGGTTATCAGCGTAGCCCAGCAAAGCCCTTTGCTTCTCTTCATCCTTCTCATATATTTTCATCCCAAGCAAACCAGACCAGTAGCTCACAGACTTCTGCAGGTTTGAGACACCCAGGGTTACCTTCCACACGGGATCTTGAGGATTGCAATAATTTCAAATTAGCTACAAACATATTATAGGTTTAAACCCACAGTTAATGTCATTACTACTCTTGAGAAGTAACAGAGAAATGATAAAAAAAGTGTTCAGTTTTACAAAATGCCATCAAAATAAACACACTCTGATACCCCACTGGTAAATCTCTGCTGAACACCAGTAAGGGTAAATATTTCACCTTGCTTGAGCTGTTCCTTGTCTTCCAGGTAGTACTTGTATCCTCCTGGGGCTTCAGCTTCAAAGACACCAGAGGTGACTTCTTTGAGGGGCCAGCCCATCTTCTTGGCATTGCTCACAGCCTGGCTGGACACCAGAGTGATGCCCTAGAGAGGACACAACACAATCCATGGGCTGGATGCAGAGACATCACCTGTTTTCACACAGGAAACAGCAGATCTCCACCTGCTGCCAGCCACTAAATCGCAAAAAATGATTAAAATAATAAATATAAGAGTGTTTTCCTGCAGCAAATCCTTCCTAGCTCAGCACTCCATGTTGGATCTGGCAGCTAACACCAGCTGTCCTACACACAGAGCAGAGGCAGAGCTCCAGAAATGTTTCCTGGACTTTTAAGTGAGCACAAATCTGCTCTGGTTTTTGCACTTCCAACTCGGAGACAACCACAAAAGCAACACTGAAGTGTTTAAAGGACCCAACAGCATAAAAAAAAGCAGCTGGTACAACCCACACAAGAAATGAGCTTCTAATTATTAAGGTAAATCAGCTTATCAGGAGAAGGGTTGGCTGCTTGGAGTGGAACTCACCAGGAAGTCGTTGCCCAGGCGATATTCTCCAATACCATAATTGTAAGTCAGCTCCACCACAAAGTGATTGTCCTCTGGTCCATAGCCCACCATGGTCTTGCTCCATTTTCCATCATAAGGGCTGGAATATCCATATTATCAATGTCATTAGCATTGAAATGAACCACCAAGAGCTGCAAGTATTTGTGTTTCAAGGAGGAGTTGCATTTCTAGAGGGAGATCATGGCAGATTTGACCCTGGGCTGTCATTCATGGCCATATGATAAAAGCAATTCTACCTCATTAACAGTTTGTGCTTTGAGAGCCCAGGCTGCTCATTAGCTGCAATTACATAACCACTTCCTTATTGCTAAGTAGGAAAGGGCACCAAACTGTAAGATTCCTTCCACTCCAGAAAGAAATGTGTTCCTCTTTCTTCTTCCTTTCATTCCTTTTTCTTCACAAAAGCCTTTGGGGCTACCAGGAGGGATTTTTAACTCAAGAACCTTGATAGTGCCACACTTATATAAACAAGCAGTGCAACTGGATGTAGTTCCTGCTAAGCTTAGAAATAATTCAATGCAGTTCATATCAATCTATAGGTGTGGTATTTATGTTCAATATAAGCACACACCTGCACAGAATGGGGGGCTGTAGGTTCCAAGGGAAGCAATTTAACAAAAAGCAGGAACAAAACCAAAAACAGCCCTTAATTCAGTGCAAGCTAGCAGCTGCACTGGGCGCTCAGGGCACTCACCCGTTGCAGGTGGCCTTGCAGCCCTCCTCGAACTCCTCGTGCCGCAGCACCTGCAGAGCCACACCGAGCTCTGGGTCGGGAGGGACCTCGAGATCCCCTCGCTCCAGCCTGGAATGCCTTCCCCAGGCCCGGGGAAGCGGGAGGGAAAGGGGCCAGCACGGGCAGGACGCGGCTCCTATCCCGTCCCATCCCCATCCCGTCCCGTCCCATCCCCATCCCAATCCCATCCCAATCTCAATGTCATCCCCATCCCGTCCCATCCCATCCCAATCCCATCCCCATCCCCGTCTCT
>VZRH01003873.1:208475-258088 GCA_013397555.1 Urocynchramus pylzowi
GCCCGCCGTGGAGCGCAGCGCGGCCGCGCCGGGGCTGCGGTACGAGAAGGCGGCGCCCGGCGACCGCAGGCTGGGGTGAGCGCGGGGAGCGGGGCCCGGCCGTGCTGGCCCTCGGAACCCCCGCTGGACGGGAACGGGGGGAGAGACAGGCGCGGCCCGGCTGAAGGTACCGGCAGGGTACCGGGGACTGGTTGGGTTGGAAGGGAGGTTAAAGCCCGTCCCGTTCCACCCTTTCCTTGTCAGGGACACCTTCCCCAGGCCAGGCTGTCCAAGCATATCCAGCCTGGCCTTGGACACTTCCAGCAGCCATAGCTGCTCTGGGCTCCCTGTGCCAGGGCCTCACCACCCTCACAGGGAAGAATTCCTTCCCGATATCCCATCTAATCCTGCCCTCGGGCAGTTTAAAGCCATTCCCCGTTGTCCTGGCACTGCAGGCCCTCGTGGATGTCCTTCACCAGCTCTCTTTCAGGTACTGAAAGGTGCTCTGAGGTCACCCCAGAGCCACCTTTCCCAGCCTTTCCTCCTGGGACAGGTGCTCCATCCCTCAGATCACCTTTGTGACCTGCCAGAGAAGCTCTGAGGGGCTGCTGAAGGTCAGACTGAAGGTGTTGTGAGCATCACAGCCACATTCTCTGAATAATTTCTCCACAGAAAAGTGGTGACTATTGCCAAGTCAAAGAAGTTTCGAGATAATCACGGGAAGGTTCTGCTGGAGGGGCACAGGCTGATCAAGGATGCACTGGAGGCAGGGGCCGTGCCACAGACACTCTTCTTCAGCACCATGGGGCACCTGAAGCTGCTGCCTGAGGCAGAGATAAAACGAGCCAGCTTGGTTAAGGTGAAATTTGAAGACATTAAGACCTGGTCTGACCTCGTAACTCCTCAGGGGCTTCTTGGTAAGTTACCTCTGAAATAGTTGCAACACTGCCCAAAGGGCAACTTTTCATATTTAGGATAATGACTCTCTTAACAATCTTTCCTTAGACATAGCACTGCTGGAAAATAAGTTTTCCTTGCCAAGTGACAAACTCTGCTTAAACTTCCTTTAGGTGGTGCTTTTCCTAACACTTCCTCCAGCACATCTTTAGTGAGATTTGGGCCAACTCTTTCAGAGCAGGCCTCTCCTTGGGGTGGGTCACTCATAAACCTGTCACACTTCATTTCCTCAGGCATTTTTTCCAAGCCTGACCCTGCCAAGATGTCCTACCCTGCAGCTCAGCTCGCCAACTCCCTGCCACTGCTCCTCATCTGTGACAACATCCGAGATCCAGGAAACCTGGGGACTATTCTGAGATCTGCAGCAGGAGCAGGCTGTGAGAAAGTGCTGCTCACCAAAGGTAAGAGGAAAGTTGGAGTAGCCTGGGGGTAAGGCAGGGAACGAGGTGCTTGAAGATGTTCCCCAGAGTTCATAGGGAGTGGCTGGCATGGTTGGCCGTGGCTCTGAATCCCACCTTTGTGCTGTCACTGTTTCTCCCCGCTCCTTCCCAGGCTGTGTGGATCCGTGGGAGCCAAAGGTGCTCCGTGCAGGCATGGGGGCTCATTTCCGTGTGCCCATCGTCGCCAGCCTGGACTGGGAATCTGTTCCCACCAACCTCCCTGCTGGCATCCAGGTCTGCGTGGCCGACAACAACGACCCCGACGCTCCGGCCGGGAGCACAGCCGCGCCCCGAGGGGCCGGCAGGGCTGGCTCTGCTCCTGCCAGCCCAAAAGCTCCCGTGAAATCCAGCCCCAAGGCTGCTCCTGAGCACGAGGATGAGGAGGGAGCAGCAATCCCAGAGCTGGCTGCACAGCATTACTACGAGGGCTGGGCACGGGCTCCGGTGGCCGTGGTGATCGGAGGGGAGACCCACGGCCTGAGCCCGGCCGCGCTGGGGCTGGCAGCCAGCACGGGGGGCAAGAGACTGCTCATTCCCGTGGTGCCAGGCGTGGACAGCCTCAACTCTGCCACTGCTGCTGGCATCGTGCTGTTCGAGGGCAGGAGGCAGCTGCTGTGGATGCACAAACAGGAGGAGGGCAGGCACAAGTTGCCTGTGCCAGGCTGAACGGTTTAGGTGCTGAAGGAGCACCTCTTGCCTTTGGTTCCTTGATGGTTAATAAAAGAGCAGCTCGGGCTGTTTGGTTTGTAGTAAATGAGTGTTTAAGGCTGGAGAGTGCTGGGATGAGTGTGTGGCTCCCAGTGGATGTGGTGGCCACACGGTGATGCTAGAGAGAAGGGAAGCACCCGTGATCCCAGTGAGAAGGGAACGGCCGGGAGCAGCCCTGGCCTCGCCTCAGCCGGATCCCCCCTGCTCCAGCCCTTTCATCCAGGAGATCAACGGTGACTCGGGTCCCTTGTCCATGCTGGCCCAGCCAGGCTGCTGCTGACAGTGTGTGTCCTTCCCAGCCTGGCTGCGGTTTTGGGTCACAAAGAGCAGATTGCTGCTGCCTGAATGGGTCCTGCCTGTGTTTACCCAAATCCTGTGCTTACCCAAATCCCGTGCTCCAGCAATCACTCCAGCCCTGCCACGGCCAGGCTGCCCGGGGCTGGCTGTGCCGTGGGGTGTCCGAGCTCCAGCACTCCTGACCACGCTGCTGGGAGGTGCTGGGCTGCTCCTGGAGCTGCTCCCCAGTCAGTTCATCCCTGCTGAACACGGGAACCCCTGAAACGTGCAAACACAGGCTGGGTTTATACAGGCCGAGCTGGCGGCGGTTCCCAGCTCCTGGCAGGGTGGGAAGCTGCAGCAGGATAAAAGGGGAGGCCATAATCCTGCCATGGCTGACTAATGAGCTGAAAGGGAGAAGCAGTGGCTTGCACAACATGTGCTATTCAGGCTGGGACATCAGGCTGGGAACGCCCCAGTGGCTGCCAAAGGGCTCCCTCCCTCCTGGGGAGCTCCGACCAAAGCCAGCAAAGCAGCAGAGGCAGGGGCTGTGTGAGCCCAGGGGGAACACACAAGCCCAGGAGTCACCTGTCCATGGGGCCAGGCTGTGCACTCCTCTTCCCCCATGCAGTTTTCCTCCCTGACAGCAGGATGCAGCAATCGGGGACGAGGTCATTGTAACAGTTTTATTACAAAGTTCCAATCACCATGTACAGTTTTTACAATGTCACTTTTCAAGGGCTCGGCTGTGCTGCTTGGGTTAGGGAGGGAGGGTTTTTTTCTTAGGGTTTGGGAGGGGGTTTTTTTTGGTTATTTTTTTAGAAGAACAGCACCATAAACGTTGAGTTTGGGACACACCTACGAAAAACAGCTCAATCAACTAACACAGAGGGGAGAGGACAATTCATACCAGAGAGAGGGACGAGAGGGGACAGGGAGAGCACAAGGAAGAGACGAGAGGTGAGGGCAGCCCGGTGGTGATCCTCCTCCTGGCTCAGAGTGGGAGGGACGGAGGGAATACCCACCCATGGCAGGGGGATGGACCCTGACACAACAGCCAGCGCTGCCTAAGGCTGTCGGTGCTTGGAGTGGGGGGTGGGAATCCCACAAGGGAAGGTCTCACCCCCAGGAGGAAGAGCTTGGCTGTGCCGTGGTCTTTCAGAGGTTGTCAGCAGTTAAGACTTTGTCTTGGCCTTGTCAGGGCACTTTCGTGGGAGAGAAAGAACTGGCCAGGTGTGATGGGAACAGTTTCCTTATTGCTTCCTGGAAGTCATTTAGTCAGCAGGGGTGGTGAGAAAGGAAAGAAGTGGGGGAGGAGAAAGAAAAGAGCCCCAAGAACCCCACCCACTGCCTGATGCATACCTTGGGAAGAACACCATGCAAAAAGATTTGCCTGCTAGCTAGTGCCATGTATAAAGTAAGGATACGGTAACAGTTCTGGCCTGGTTATTAGAGAATATATCACCATGAAGCACAAGCGAAGTCTCCAAACGCCAACAACTCCCTGCTGAAAGTGCATCTCAAGGAGTTTGCTTAGGAGAAGGATTCACTGCGTAAAACAAGGCACCACAAGAAGGTTGGATACTGGGTCGGGCGTGAGGACACGCTGGAGAATCCACAAGCGGCGGAAGAGAGACCTAGTTTTAAATAACGTCTGTTGGCGCAGGGGCCCCTTAGATGGGCTCGGGTTTTAGCTTGTCTGCTAGAAAGTCGCTGACAAAGGCTTCCACGATTTCGGGCGTGATCTCCTCCACATCCATCACGTACTTGGCCCGGGCCGACATGTCCAGGATGGTGAGCAGGGGGGCAGCCTCAGGCAGGTTGGTGTAATCCCGCAGGGAGTCGGTCATGTCGTCCTGGAGGCCAAAAGCAGAAGGACAGAAGAGTCAACAGCAGAGCCAGAGACCAGCAGCAGTTTGCTGCTGCCACAGTCCAGCCCACAGTATATTCCAAGAGGCTGGGCCTTGCACCAGCACTACCACCAGCATAGCAGGCTACATCCATCTGGGTGCCTGCTCTGCTCGTGGTTCGTGTCAGAACCAAACAGGGTCGGTTTATCCCAGGCTGTAATGGGACATTCACTCCTCCAACCCAGAGGCACTGCTTCCAGACTGACCTGCTGCCCCGGCCACCCCAGAGCCTCTGGGACATCCACAGCTCAAGGAACTGGGGACAAGTGCTGAATGCAGGGACTGCCAGCTCTCTGCCAGCACAGCCACAGCCTCGCTGCTCACCAAGGGTGGATACCAAAGGGAGCCAAGTGTAAGCCCAGAACAAAGCAAAGAACAGGAATGGGATGAAGACTTGTGCTTTGAGCCAACGATGAGACCCCACCAGCAGGTCCCAGTGTCTGGGCACACACAGGAGCAGCAGGCTGCTTGCAGGGGAAGAGGGCTGCCCTCCCCTCGCCCAGGCACGGCTCAGCTCTGGGCAAAGGCCAGAATAAATAAAATGATTTATCCCTCCCAAGGCTGCGGGATGCAAAGAGCCGGCACCGGCGCGATTCATCACCAAGCCCACAATGCGCCGCACCCGCGGCGGGGCGTTCCTGCGCGCCCCTTCCGAGGGGCAGGAATGGAATCCATCCACCTGGTTGGCGGCCGGGGCTCTGCAGCGCGTGGCGGCAGCGCTGGGGAGCTCCGGTCGCGCCTCCCCTTCCTTTGCAGGGGTTTCTGGCGCAGCTGGACCACGTGGCTGGAAGGGCCAGCAGGGCTGGGCTCGTCGCCTCGGCCGCCCCCCACCCAGGTGTCGGGACGCCTCGTCCTTTATTTACAAAGGAACCAAGGAATATTTTTAATCAATGCAAAATCGGTCCAGACGGTGCTGGGAGAGCAATGGGAGGCGCCTGCTCCGGCCATGGCCGGGCTGCTTTGTGCGTGGGGGCCAGCGGAGCCCCAGGGCCAGCGCTCCCGGCTATTGAGGTGACGGATGAATGGGATGTGCCGGACGCTCCCCATTCTTCGGGCCGGCCGCCGCAGGGCCGTCGGGAGCTGCATGAATAGCAGCAATGTTTCAGCTACAGCCGGCGAGCGGGAGGAAAACGCTCTCCGCAGGCTCTGGGGGAGGGGGGAAGGTCCCGGACCCTCCCAAAATAGCCCTTTCCAACAAGGGACTTATTCAAGGGTGCGGGGCTGAGCTGGGATGCTCAGAGACCCGTTACGGTGGTGGGAGCGGGAGCGGCTGCACGGAGGGGGCCAGCGGGGCTGTGGGAGGTGGCAGTGGGGGCCTGTGTGGCTGGGGGGGCCTGGGTGTGGCACTGGGGACCCTTTTGTCGCAGGGCGGCTCCGGAGGGCTCCGCGCATGGAACACTGCGGCTGTGACGTGGGCGTGCAGGGACGGAGCAGGCGCAGCGGCTGCCACCTGCCCAGGCCCTGAGCAGTGATGTGGGAGGGGAACTGCAGGCCTGGGGGTGCTGGGAGCTTTTTTGACCCATACACAGAACCTTCGTTTGCCAGACTGCAGCAGGGCAAAGTGTCTGTGCAGGGGAAAGGGAGGCCAGAAGTCCTCCAGTTTTCCCGTTTCCCATTCTCTCCAGCAGATCTTTGACTTGGAGCACTGCAGCCTGCACATGCCTCAAATACCATCCCAGCCAAGAAAAACATGGTCAGCTCAGGGAAACAGCCAAAATTTCACTGGCTGGGCCAGGCTGAAACTCAAACCCTGCTCCTCTTCCCCTGCCCAGCCACTTTCCTGCCTGCACAGCCTCAGGGTTGAGCAGGCAGCAGCCCCAGCATGACAGCTCCACTCCCTCCCACCTCCCACTGCCCCACTCTGCCTGTCCCTCTCCCACCTTCACGCTTTTCCATCTCTGAGCAAACCCTTTGCTAGAAATAATATCCAGCAAGGAGAGCACAGACTGAGCCAGGCCTCAAGTGTGGCTTTGCTCCGTGCTGCCTGACAGCTGCAGTAGCTCTGTGCCTCAGTTTACCCCTGAACAACAACAGCAGTACCCAACTCAGCTCAGCCCCCATACCCAGCAGGACACAGCCCTGTGCTCTCCTCTCACTTACCTCACCCGCCACGAAGAAGAGCAACGGTGCCTCCTCCTCTTTGGCTTTGTACTTGGCTATGATTTTTTCAGCTATGGGCTGAATCAGTTGTTTCGCCGCCTCCGACTCCCCGTCATCCTCTGAATCTGCAGGGCACGGAGTTGTGGAAACAAAACAAAAAGAGGCAAGGCAAAGAAAGGAGGTTAGGATCAAAGGATGGAAACGGGCCGGGCGCTGGCAGCTCTGTCCCACGGCACCACCGCGCAGGAAGCCGGAGCCCGGATGCGCCGCACGGACTTCAAAGGCACACAGCTCTGGAGCAGTCAGAAATGCACTGCAGGGAAACACCAAACAGAAGAGCAACTCCTGCTCCCCAATACTCCACTGCTCGCTCCCTGGTGCTGTTGGTGATGTGCAGGGACAAACAGGCACAAAAAAAGCTGCTTTGTGGTTTGAGCATGTTTTGAAGACCAAACAAAGGCGCTGATCTGAGGCTGCTGCCACCCCTGCCCGCCACCCACCATCCCTCTGCCTTGGGATGGCTGAGCTGCAGCTTTACTGCTCCAGTCTCAGCGCTGTGAAGGCAGCTTTGATTTGACAGAGGTAGGGCAGAAAGAGATGGCAGCATCAATCAAATGCCAGCCACCACTGAAGTTCAAATAGTGAGCTGAAAAGAGGAGAGTCTGTGTCCTTGGGAAGCGTGGAGACTAAAAGATTCCAATCTGGGGACAACTTTTAGGCATTAAAGGAAGAAAGCAGAAGAGAGCCCCTTGTCTCCCTCGTGGTCCCTGATGTAACCAGCACAACAGGTCCAGCCCCCAGCTGGGACAAGCCATGTCCATGCCAAGAAAACTCTCTGCCCTTGCTTCACACATCCCTGTCCTCTCTGGCTTCACCAAGCAAAGCAGGAGATTCCAGAGATGCTGCACACTGGATTTCAGGGTCTGTCCTGCATGCAGGGCAGTGATAAATACAGCGAGTTGCAGGGTGTCTGCAGGGACTAATTTTCCTACAAACATCAGCTGCTGGCGGTGCTCCAGGCAGCCCTGCACACTCTGGCTAACCCAGCCCTAACCCCTCTGGGGAAGGAGGTACATCAGTCAGGATTTATTCAGTACCAGCACTTGCTAAGCCTGCCTTCTCCTGGGGGTGTTGCTGCCTGTGCAATGCAGGCACTGGTCTGCTGGGGGGTCTCCCAGCAGGACAAAGCTGGCCAGGAGCCCCCATTCCCAGTGCCTGCCTTGCTGCAGCACCAGCTGCATCTCTGCCCCAGCACATCACTGGTGGGTTTCATCAAGAACATCCACCCCCAAAAGCACCAAGCAAGAGCCCCAGCTGTTCCCCTGATGAGCTGTTTGCAGCAAGGTGATAGAAAAACTTTGCTCAGAGCAAGATAAAAATAACTCTTTCCAGAGGCCTGCAGCACCAGCCCCAATCCATCAGGCTTGGCGTGGCCAGCCGGTCCTTCCCGTGTGAGGAGAGGATTTTTGGCTCTGTGCTCACATCCCCTGCTGGGCTCTGCTGAATAAATAACCAGGGTCAAAAGGAAATCTGAAAGGGAAGAAGGAAAGGAGCGAGGGCTGTGTTATCAGAGCTGCAGAGGAGTGTGTGCTGCTCACAAAGGGCACACGAGGAAGCGGGACACGAGCCCTGCCCTGGGCCAGGCACAACACCAGCAAGGCAAGGGGGGCTGAAGAAGCACAACCCCCAAACTCCACACAGCACACAGGGGACAGCTGCACCCCCTCAAGAGCTCAGGACCCCTCAATTCCCTTCTGGGATGCTGTGTGCACATCCAGGGCTCAGCCTGCAGCACAGCTCATCCCAGCCATGGCCTTTCCTGAGTTATTGTGTCCATTGCTAGCAGGGAAGCAATGAAGAATGAGCCATCTGTAGCTCTAGGCCTGTTTCTAACTGCAGGAAAGCTTCATGTGTGGGTTAGCAGTGAAAGGACAGGAACTTTGGGGAAATACCTTGCCCTGTCCTGCAGCCAGGGGAATCAAGGACCAGCAGAGCGTGAAAAGCTGCTCTGACTGTCACAGCCCTGTTCAGCCCAGGGATTCAAGCCCTGAGCTGTGGTTTCAAGCACAGATCTATAATCCCTTGCACAGACACTTCCTCTGACTCCTCTGTAACATCACGTGTGCCTGAAGTCCCTGCTCCAGAAAGGCTTTTCCCATCTCCACCACCACCAGCTGAGACAGTGTATTTCTCATACTCCCAACAGCTCATCAGCATTCCTATCCACAGCCACCACCACACCTTTGTTATGACAGCTCCTCTGCACTGCCAATCGCTGCTCCACTGCATCCCAGGGTGGTGTGTGGGAGCTGCAGGAGCCCCGTGGGCACAGCAGGCTCTGGCAAACCCCTGTGAGCTGCTGTGGTACAGGAAAGGGGCTAAGAGGCTTCCACAGGGAGCTCTCTCCCCCCACTGGCCTTTCTGTGAGTGATGGAAAATGGAATGGAAGCGATATCCCTTCTCAGGGACCTTGTCATCACCAGAGGCAGGCTCCCAGCCCCGTGGCCAGCTCTAGCCAAGCTGGCAGGCGGCCCAGCCCCCTTCCCCAGCAGAGGCTCTGCTGTCACAGCAGGGATGCTCCATCCATACCTACAAAGAGAACGAGGCAGGGGCCCTCATTCAGCTGCACGGCGTTGGAGTCCGTCAGCTCCAGCACGGGCTTGGGGTGCCAGGGGAACTCGCGGCACTCGACGTCGTTCAGCACCTCCACCCGGCCCTGCCGCGTGATCACGTCTCCCTTGGGGTCCAGCACGATGAGAGTCGGGATGCCTGCAATGGAAAAAAACAGCCAGGGGGATCAGCCAAAGCAAGAATGGCCAGCAACAGGGTGTGGGGAGAAAGGCCTTTCCTCTGGCCTCTGGCTCTGGCAGGAGCCCAGCGAGCCTCCCGCCTGTGCGCGGCTCACCGAGTGGGGATCAAACTCCCGGGATCCTGTTTCCGTCCTAGCGGAGCACTGCCTTTCAGGAGCCAGAGCAGGAAGCTGACAGACAGCTCTGGCATTGCCTGCCTCTCCCTGCCCAGCTGCAGGCAGGGATTGCTGCTGTCTGGTGCCCACGGGTGCAAATCCCACCGTACCACCCAGGGACCTTCCCTCTTGCACCACCATCCCAGTGCCCAGATGTGGCTGCCTCTGGAAGAGCCCAATTCCCAGGAACTCACAAGGCCTGCAGACAGCAGTGGCCAGGAAGCAGGGTGTGTTCCTTCCCAGAAGAACATCACGTATTTTTGCCCCCACAGCCCTCCAGCACTCTGCACTAATGGCCCAGCCATTTCCACAGCACATCCCTCTGGAGACTAACAAAGCTGTTCAGGAATGTCCAGGTCTACAGATCCTGGCAGGATGTGGCTCAGGGGATATCCAGTGATGGTCTGGCCCTTGGGAAAAAGCAGCATTTTGCCCTGAGCTATGGGGCTGGAAAGTTTTTTCATAAAGAAGCTTTGTACAGGAGGTGAACAGTTGCAGCAGAGACATAGAACAAGCCACAAATCAAATGTCACTGGCAGTGGGGCAGGTTGGACACCAGCTGGTGACCATCCCATCTGATAAAGCACCAGCTTTCCGGCCACAAAACAGCCACGGGTGGGTCAGCAGGAGCGGCTCACGTTGGTGACTTCATCTGGAAAGCACACCATTCCTCTGTCATCAGGGAGACAAAGAAACATCCCACAAGGAAGGAAGAGGGGACAGCGGGATCAGGCCCCAAGGGACAAATGAAGTGACCAGTGTTAGTGCCAAGTGCTGCTGTCCTTGCTCATCACCTGGGCTTTGCCCTGCTCCCTCTGCAGCATCTCCTTCACCCACCAACATCCCTGGCAACCTGAGGCAATTCAAACGCTCCTGCCCTTCACCCCAAGGCTCATTTCAAAGCTCATTTTTCAGAAACAGCCTGCAGAGCCCTTCCCTGAACAGGGGGCACGCAGCGTGTGTGCCCTGCCAGGCTGCTGGCACTGTGCACGCTGTGCACTCCCGTGTTTGTCCAACAGTGGGTTACTCACAAGCCCTCTGAATTGGAGGCATTTCTCTAGGAAATACACGGCCATCTGTGTGTCCCAGCCTGCCTGCAGGTCCAGGCCAGCGGCTGCATTCCCGTCATTCCAGCCCTGCGCATTCCTGCCTGCGCTGGGGCTGGTGCTAAGCAGCAGTGCAGGAACCCGCCCAATGGCTGAGCTTGCAGATCCTTAGGGTACGCCAAGAAAACCATTTTGTATCACAAAAAGGCTTATTCATTACCTGCTGGTAATTCAGTGTAGCCCCAGGGCAGGGATGGGTTAAACAGACTGGAAGGAATTGGGAAATCTCAGGCTGGCCCTGCCCTTACAGGCACAAAGTGCTACTGACACCAGGAGAAGCACTCGGGGGCTCAGCAGCACGCAGGATTCGGATCTTGATCCTTTCAGGATTGCCAGCCCCACCCCAAACGCCGGCTTTTCCCTTCATTACAGTGAGGGACAGCCTTCTCAGGTCATCAGTCAGCCTGAGCAGCACTCCCAGGCAGAGGTTTCAAATAAGCTTTGCTGATCTGGGAAAATTAAGAGCCCAATTTAGATACAGATCGCTGTGATTCTGCAGCTATCAAGGATTTCATCCACTATTCAAAGCATTCCTTTAGACTTCACCTAATTTGCATATGCAGATGACCCGACCCCTCCCAATACCCAGCCACTGAACCTCCAACTGCAAATATAAAACACAGAAAATAATGGTTTTTAAGATAATCCACATCTCCATCTTCTCAGGTGACCTTTGTGGCCACTTCCCTAAAAGACACACCCTGTTTTCAGGGGACACAGACCTGCAGGACCAGGGAAACCATCCTTACTGTTACTCACACCTGCTAACCCAAATAATTCCCCCTCCCTGCTGTCCCAGCCACTATTTGTTATTTTAGTGCCTTTTGGGGGATTTGGTAATTGCCTTAAGTCATAACACCAGAATTTACTTATCAAGAAGAATCAGCGATCAGACACTGCAATGAATATTGTATAAGCTTGGATGAGAATTAGCATAGACAGCCTTGGTTGGATTTTATGCACTAGAAAATGGATTTGGCTCCCACGGGGCCAGCATTTTATGAAAACACAGGGGCCAAATGGTTTGTTACCGAACCTGGCAAGGTATTTAAATATTTATATATTAAACACCAGACCTGACATTGAAATCTCATCTGCATGAAGTCCGTTGGGTGAGTAATCACAATCTAAGTGAAACAAACCTACACCAACCACAGCACAGGTGGTGCATTTTATTGGTGTTTTTTCACTTTTTCAGAAGAAAGCTTCAGAAATCTCCTCTAGCAGTGACTCCCAGTCTGTGAGGGTGACCTGTAGGTGTCTAGGCTAAAGCATAGGGAAGGGGAGAAACAACAGTTTTTGGAAGGTATTGCAAATCCCAAAGAGACACCACAGAGTCCAGGGGGAATATTGGGGAACTCATGAGATACACAACAAGAAGGGGTGATTCCTATCAAAGCATCAAGTTTATCACTGCTCTCCTTCCCACTGGAATGAGAGCTAAGGCCAGGGGATTTCACCCAAGGCAGGACTGGGAGCTGCCTGCACAAAGGGGAATTATTTCTAAGCAGCCACAACACAAGACATGACTCTTTCTCAGAACAGCACTGCACCCAGAAGCAATTTACCAGAGTGGTAGGGTACAGCCTCTGACTGCACATGAGTTATGAATAGAGGCATTCAAAGCAAACCCAAATAAAGGCCTATAACTCAACTTGCATTTTATACTGAGTCTTTAAAAGTTGTAGGGGCCAACACGGGACTAAAACAACAAGAGATTTGACTCTCTTGCTGCTTTCCACCACTCAGGAACTTAAAGCAGACAGGGAAGACAAACTCTTCTGTTGTTTCAGTACCCAGCCTTCAAAAACCAGAGGGAAGCCTCTTCATGTTGTGCTCACAACCCAAGCACCAGGATGGTAACCTGGGCACTCTCACTGATCATAGGTGCAGCTCCAAAGAGAGCTTTCAGAGAGGCAGCATCCGAACCATGAATGTGGGAAATGCACAGATCTAATTTTTCTTTTGGGTGGAATAACCACGTGTGGTGATGAGCAGAGCCCACGACACCCAGCTCTGTTTGCAGGAAGCTTTTGTCCCAGCTGGTGGGAAAAGCCTGACTGCAAACAGGCAGGCAGCTCCAAAGTCTGCATGGAGCTGAGATTCAGGGATGACATGGGAGCTACTGGGCAGAGGAGGGGATTGGGGTGCAGGGGAACAGCCAATATTTACATTTTCAGGTTGGCACACAACAAAGAGATACCTTTAAGAAGGTTGGAGTTGGAGGGAAAGCTGTTGTAACTGTTTCCCTGGCTGCAGCATGCCTGGTGCTCAAGTATCCATGTCTGGACACCTTATTTACAGAAAGTCCCAGTGAAACTGGCAGCAGTCCTGCAGCACTGGGCTGGAACCAGCCCTGGAGAGGGTTGTGAGTGGGTTGGGAATAGAGGATGAATTTGGAAAGCTCTTGCCTCATGGGAAGGTCATTAAGCAGCAAACTGATGGCTATTTAAAGCAGGCTAATGGTTATTCTTGGGCTAAGGTCAGGGAACAGAGCTGAGTGGCAGCACCTGAGCTCACACCAGAGGGGAGTTCAGAGAGGACTCCAAGGAGGGATTATTTCTCCTGTCACTCTTCCCAAGCCCCTTGGCCTACTTTGGCAACACTCCTCCTTGCCTGCAGATCACAGGAACATTCTGCCAGCCTGCACCCACCTGGACAATATGAAGCTGAGTCAGGGGAGGTTTAGGTTGGATATCAGGAAAAAATGGTTTCACCCAGAGGGGGGTTGAGCACTGAAAGAGACTCCCCAGGGTTCACAGCACCAAACCTGTCTGAGTTCAAGAAGTGTTGGGACAAAGCTCTCAGGCACAGGGTTGGATTGTTGGGTGTCCTACATGGGGCCAGGAGTTGGATCTATGATCCTGATGGGTCCTTTCCAACTCAGCATATTCTGATTCTATGACATCACACAGAAACAGACGAGCAACAGCCACATTGCAGCAAGACCCTTTAACCACAGGGAGAAACTATACATACACGAGATCTCCTCACCAGCCAGTCACCTTGCACACCTCTGTGCTGCAGTTTGTCCCCTGCAGGAACGAGGTGCCAGCCCCCAGGAAGGCTGCTGTGAGCTTTTATCATCTTTGTGACTCTTTGAAGCCACCCAGACACACAGAGTCTCTCCCTGCCCCTTCGAGCAGCCAGGGCTGCTGGAATTCTGGCACTGGCACGTACAGTAAAAGCAAAGCCATGGTTTACATCAAACACTCTCTCCTTTGTAATTCATGTCACTAACATAAACCAGATGCCATCTTCCTCAGCCCCTGCATAGAACGATGGCCTGCCTTTGCATTACATAAACCAGCAAGAAAATGAAATTTAAACCTTCAAGAAATAGCAAAAAATAAATAAATCAGTAATTAGACAAAAAACATCCAAGCCAAAAACAGCTTCCAAGTTTCCAGGAAGAATTAGGTTGTTTATGGAAGTCCTGTTTCAACTAACAGCCTGCCTGGCAGGTGGTAGGAATGTGAGTTTGTGGAGAGCAGAAACATGAAGCAGCTCTGCCTGGGGCACTGTGCTTTGCTTTGCTGTTTTCTTGGTTTAGTTAAACAAGAGGAGACATTACAAATACTCAACAAAAGGAGGGGGGAGAAGGAGATCTGTGCCTCAGTGTGGCCTTTCCTACCTTGGATGCCGTAGAGTCGGTTCAGGCGTGACCGTCTGGCCTCGTCAGCGTAGGGCACGGCCACCCAGGGCATCTCACTGAAGTACTGCTTGAAGGAGTCCTCTGACCTGTGCAAGGGGAACAGGGCATGGCATGCAGAGCCCTCCACTTGCCAGGCTCCTTCCTCATGAAAAACCTGGCTGGCAAAGCCTTTTATCCCTCCCACCAAAACCCATCAGTTGGGAGAGAGTTAGACCAAATTTAAAGCCCCCAGCCCTTCATGAAGAAGTCCACGGTGTATTTTTCCTCAGTAAAATATTTCAGATTCTCCAGGGCATCTGAATGTCAGCCCATGGTGACAGCAGCAGCTCAAGCATCCTTCAGACCCCAGAGCCACAAGCCACAAAGTGAAGCACAGACCTGCTCTTGCTGACCCCAACTCTGCACTTCCCCACTGGGCAGAAGGAAAGGACTCAGGCAGCCTTTCTGATGCCAGAACCAACCTGCTCTGCCTGCACAGGGTGTCACTGCTGCCTCACCTGTCTGCACTAACGAAGAGGATCTCAAACTTCTGGCCTGCCTCCTTGATTTTCCTGTAGGACTCCACCAGCACCCTCGTGAGGCTTCGGCACGGCGGGCACTGCAAAACACAAGCATGAGGGAGGACATTGTCTCCTCCTCAGGACCAGACCCACACCAGCAGGGCCTGGTGACCCAGTGACCACGAACTGATGTGACCTCATCTTTGCTGCAGTGCCTGAACGTGCCTGGGTTTTATGGTCTGTAAGTTACCAACAAAACCGCTTCCATTTTTAAAATCTGACCACTCTCCCCCTTACAGTGCCAGCTGAGGATGACAGGTCACTGCAATGCTGATGATCAAAGCATCTTAAATTCTTCTTAAATTCTTAAATTCTTCAGCACCAACCAGCCCAGGGTCTTGACTCTCCCTGAGCCCACTCCAACTGCTCTGCACAGCACCTCCTACTCACCCAGTGTGCGGAGAAATAGACCCCGACGTGAGAGCCCTCCAAGGCACTGCTGTCCAGTGTCTGCCCATTGTTCCTTAGCAGAGGCCCAGCAACAACTTCACTGAAGGGTTTTGGCCCCCAAGGGAACTCCAGACCTGGGGAGGGGTCGGGATAAGGGGTGGAAAGAAGACACAAGACTGTAACATGTGCATGCAGCTTTTACAGACTCAGAAGGTTCCACTAGCAAAAACATCCCATCTTCAGGATAGGATTCTGTCTGAGGAACCCTACTGGGGTTTATTCCCATCCAAGGGGGATGCAGAACACCTCAGCTGTCAGGCACCACCACAGCCCTGCCCTGAGGTGAAGCAGCCAAGCTCTGCACTGCAGCCAGGGTCACCTTTCTCTCAGGCAGGCTGCACCCAAGTCACAGCACCTTCAGCTTGACAAAGCCTGCTCTGGTTTTGTGCCTGATGAGGCATCTTCTCCTTATCAACAGTGTTTATTTTAGCAAGAGAGGGCAAGGTGCTCAGGAATGCAGTCAGAATCTGTCCCTTATGCTGATACTAACCATGTATTTTTACACATATCCATACATGTCTTTATTTACAAACCTTAGCTATATATATGTAAAAGATGGTGTGTTTATATCCATATATCTATATATATATCTTACACTAACCCTCTGCACCCCAAAGCAAGCTGTGTGTGTACACACAAACATGCTCTGAATCATCTGCTGCCAGCTCCCAGAGCAATCAATCCATGTGTTCAGCCAGAGAGGAGGAAACATCACAGATGGCTCAGGCCACAACATGTTCCTGCTGTACAGCTCCTGCCACTGAATTAAAGACTCTGTCAGGATTTACTGCACCAAGAAACAATGAGCCAGTAATAAAAGAAATGGATGGACAACTACAGCAGATGACTGATGGGTCTGCAGGGTCTGTGAGTAAGGGCACATTTGGGTGGTTTTTTTTTTTTTTCCAATTTGGCTCATTTGGGTTTTTTCCAAATTGGAGGAAGATGGATTTAACACCAACTCCTAGCACAGCAAACCTCAGCAAGGGAGAATAGTAACATTTTTCTGTTTAATTTCTAAATAATGGGAAATGCATTAACCTCAGTGTGATGTCAGTGATAAAAGTCCCACTCAGTATTCTGGAAGGATTCTGATCTCAAGGTATGGAAGGTCTGGGCCCTCATTCTGTCTGTCCATGTGCCTCCATTAGGGAAAAATCCAAACTTCATGTTTCAGTTAGCCTAACCTTTTCCTCATTAGCACTCCAGACAAAAATCCTGGAGGGAAATTCTTTGTTCTTTTCAGTAAGCAAAACCAAAACACAAGATCTGGCAGGAATGATGCAGAAAATTTTACTCCGAAAATAGCACAGTGCTTTGAATAGTTAAGTATGACAATAGTTCTTTGTTCCCTTCCCCCCCAGGCCATTCAGAATGAACTGAGATGAAAAGGCAGCTGTGTGTCCATGTTTCTGTGGCACAGGGGACTCCAGGTCTTACCTTCAGGGTCATCTCGGATGACCAGGAGGCCGTTCCTACAAACCACCTTCCCAGAGGAGGCATCGATAAATATTAGGGAAGGAATGTTGGAGACTCTGTACTTGTTCCACAGCTTCAGCTGTAAAAGAGATTGGAAGGGGAGATAAGGAAGGTAAACTTGGCTTCGTGAAGAGGAAGATTTTTGGAGCATTAGCATCTTTCAGAGCAGAGGTCAGAGGTGAACAAAGAAACAGAGCTGGTGCTTCAGGGATGAGTGCGAAGGAATGTGAGGAAGAGCTGCTGGGCCAGTGCCCAGAGAGACCCTCACCATCACCACCATCCCCTCAGGACCTCAGGTGAGACCCCTGTGTGTCTCCCACCTTCTGTGGGCTTGCCCATGAGCAGAGGCAAAGCTTCTCCTCCTCCTGCTTTTACCTCTTTGCAAGTAAAATGGGGATAATACTTGCCATGCTTTGAGCTCTTTGTTTAGAAGACATGGTAAGCACAAATACTTTTAATGCCACTGCTCTGAAGCAATTTGTAATGCTTCCCTGGCTGTTTCCTCCCCTCCCATTTCCATGTTCATTA
The DNA here is from genome assembly GCA_013397555.1 of Urocynchramus pylzowi. NCBI lineage: Eukaryota > Metazoa > Chordata > Aves > Passeriformes > Fringillidae > Urocynchramus > Urocynchramus pylzowi. The sequence goes on from VZRH01003873.1 coordinate 225,589, forward strand.
AACAAACCAGCAACCCCTGCCAAGACACAGCCAGGCTGAGCACAAGGCCAACACACAAAAAAATTATACTTCTGTATCTGGGGCTTCCCGGGTTTGTTCCCAGGAGCTGATTAAGGGCTTTGACATCAGCCTGGGGGCCCAGCTCGTCCATCCTGCACTGCCAGCTTTGCAGGCTGATGGCCACATTTTGGGCATCCCAGCCTGGATGGGCCTGTCTGCTGGCCACTACGTTTTGCAGCAAGCTTGGCTCTGCACAACATCGGTGACAGAGCCCTCTGGGTGTCACACACTCCTGGGCTCACGTTCTCCAGGATATGCTTCTGGCACAGGATAATTTAGAGATTAATTCATGCACAGAAGCTGGCTGGGGTGAGGAACAGGACCAACAGCTGCTGGCACAGCCCAGCCTGCAGGTGTGGGCTGGCAGAGCCGCTCTCCCCACCATGCACGGAGGAGCTGCTGCCATCACCTCATTTTCCTTACATTTCTCCAAGCATTTCAACCCAAACAGCCCAGTGGTGAAATATCAAACTCTCAAACAAAAGCCAAACCATAACCAAGAGCCAAATGTGGAAGGAGACTAATCTCCACCTTCCCCTGACATCAAGCTCTGCTCTGCAAAGCCCCTTGGGCTCCGAGTGTTTACAACAATAAAACCCAGGCACTGGAGAAGTACAGAAGGGGCCCACCAGTGTCAGCCAGTATGAGAGCCAGAGAAACCATCATGTGCTGCTGCTTCCACCAGTATCTCACAGAGAAACTGCACCCACGTGTTCCCAGAGGAAGAAGTCTGCAGATCACTGTCCCTGATTTGCAAAAAGAGGCAATCCCATTTCCTGAGATGGGAACAATCTGGGGACATAGAGAGAGGCAAGATTTTGTGTCCTACCCCCCAGCCTTCCATTTCCAACTGACATATTAATGGATTCACAAACCAAATGGCCTTGGGCATGAAAAGAATAAAGAAACTGTACTCAGTGCAAACCAGCCCCCTCACAATGACGGTGTTCAAACCACAGAAGGTAAAATCCACTTCTGTGAAGTTTAAAGGGTGGGGGAAAGCTCTTTATAAGGATCACAGGCATTTAACAGGGTGCTGCAAACAATAAGGAAATTACAACTAGCAATCGGATCGTTCTCTTTATATAGCTGCTTACATTACACTTCATTTTGCCAAGTCCTTTGTATACAGAAGCAGCTCCCCCGGGGCATCACGGTGGGTCCTGGCAGTTTTGCTTGGCTGGGGAGGCAGCAGGGTCTGCACTTTGGAGCCAAGAGACTGCATGGACTCGCTGTGCTCAGAGGGATGGGGCTGGAACACCCCAGCCAAGGGGATAACAGCAAACCAAACCTGCTCAAGGCACTGCAGCAAGTGTGGCATGGCTGGCTCCACGCAGTCTACGAGGTACAGCACGTGTGGCAATTCTTGCCAAAAAAAATTGTTGGTCCTGGGTCTTCTCAGGTTGTGTAAACCATCAGGCCCCCCCTGGTCCTAAAGAGCAGGCACTGCTCTTGGCTTCCCAGACATGGATGGCACGGGCAATCTGCAATCCAGACACTCTGTCCCCATGAAACCAGGAGTTGCCACTTCTAACTCATCGGTGAGGGTCCACAGAAGAATGCCTCAAGCAAGCATCAATCCAGGTGTGTGTCAAAAGGGTCAAAAAGCATCAAAAGAGGTCAACATGACATCTCTTGCTGCTGGGGGAGCACGTCCATCACTGAGCTCTGAGACTTGAACCTAAAGAACATCACGTCAGGCTCAGTCACATCTTGGGTGAATGAGAAAAAGCAATTCAAATGGAATTTACCCTGCACCTGTGCAGAAGCTCCCAGACACAGCCCACCAGCCCAGGTAACACCAAACCAAGTTTCCAATACCAATGAACAAACACAACAACTGCATATAAAGCAACTGGAACTGGGCTGCCATTTGAAGCCTACTATAAAAGCCTTGAATTGGAAGTTAGTGGTCTCGATGCACTAACCATATTAATTCCATCCAGGAATGTGCTGTTTAAAGTGGGAGCAGTTTGGTTTGATGAGTCCCCTGTGCGCCAGGAAAGCTGATGGGGAATGAGAAACGCACGTGCCGCAGGAGGAGTGCCAGGATCTACCACAATTCCCACCACCCTGGCCCTCATCAGCCAGATTCCAGCCTTTCCAGAGCCTGTCAGACATTTGGGAAGGAAGCCTGATGGCTCCTTTTACTGCAGGTCTGACCTGAAAGAGCAGAACCTTGATAGGAAATGGGCTGGTTCATTTTAGCCAAGCTGAAGACAGCTCCCTATGGGATTCCCACGCTGTGCCATTATTTTACACCTAAACTACAGCTCCCAGCAAGGACATCTGATCTCCACCTAAAACCACTGGGATGACCCAGTCTGTCTTGTGGCAAACCACTGTGCTAGTTAGCTTTTCTCAGGGTAAAATGCCAAGGATTTGCACATGTGAAGGTTCTGCAAAGAGGACAAGCTCAGCTTACACCCACTGGTTGTGGTACATGAAGAAAGGGAAATCCAGGAGAAAAAAAAGCATCCCTGGTATGGGTACCTGCACAACCACACACCTCACAAAGGATCCTGTGTCAGGCTGGGTGTGGGATGCAGAAAGCAAATTACAACTTGCTGTGAGACTGTGGGCTGATGGGATGATAGCTCAGGCAGCAGGGCAGAGTGCTGCCTCAGCAACTCTGAAAAGCTGTTTTTCCTGCCGTGAAGAGGATGACATAGAAATAACATACTCCACACACTCTAAGGATTTGATCATCCATTTAAAGAGGGGATCTCTGCTCTGCTTCCCAACAGCTGTTGCAAATCTGTGGGATCAAGCCAAAGCTAACACAGATGTGGAAATAATCTACGGACTATTCAGCCTGAAAGCAGCTGATCCTCTCGCAGCGCCCTTCGCTCCTGGTTCAGGCCTGCTACAGTCACTGCTCACCCCAGGACACCCACTGGAGAAGAAGTGAGGAAATACAGCCCCTCACAAGACTCTGTGCAGGCTGAGAAACTTAAGAGAAACTTCTCTGGCTCCTGTGCAGGTGGTTTAGTGCAGCCTTCCAGTGGAAAAACCAGAGTCACCAGATTCCTCCAGTAACTTTATCCCTGCACAAAAGCATCACCATGACATCCTGGAAACCACAAAGCCTAGGGGCTCCCTCCATGACTCCATCCACAGCCAGCTGTGAGAGGCTTTCAGAGATCACTCATGATCTGAGGGCTGAGGCGATCCCCAGACATCGACCATGCAGCAGCACAAGGCTGCTCTCCCCACCAGTACCGGCTCCATTATTCCCCTCATCCTGAGGACTGGGAATTCCTGGCTGAGAGGCTGGGGAGACATTTGCAGACAGCCACAGTAATTTTTCCAGATAAAGGTGTCAGATGAGAGGTCTCCCCAGCAGCCCACGGCTGTTTCTGTGCAGGGCTGGCACCCGGCCGGGGCGGATGAAATCCCCTCCTGCTCTGCTCGTTCTGCTGGGGAAGGGATCCCCCACTTCCAACAGCTGCCGGCTGCTATTTTTGGTTGTGCTGATTGATTTATCAGTCCTGGTCGTATTCACTCGCTCACATAAATCCTGAGCTGCAGCAGTGAATGCTGGCAGAGATAAAGCACAACTGCCTGCAGTGCACTGAGCCCTGGCTGCTGGGAAAGTGGTCCTCCCACCCTCCTTGGGGGCTGCATTTCTCTGCTGTTGTGTGAAACTGGACCATAAAAGCTCTCACTCTTCCCTCTTCCATTGCATATGGAGCTGACTCCGCCCAGGGATGCAGAGGGCAGACATGGTCTCTACTCATCTTGCAAGCCACACTTCCACCCTGACCAGCGACAGAAGACAAAGCCAGTTTAAATACTCAAAGGCAGCAATAAATGAACATATTCCTGCTGTGGATGGCTGCTGCTTTGTACTAGCACAAATGTAATGCCACTTTTCTAAAAATTCACTCTTAGTGGCAATACCCCCAAGAATTTTGGAGAATTCTGGTGAGGCATTGGAAACATCCCGTCTTCCAACAGCCCCATGAGTGACCAGAGGGGTTTCCATTACAGCATGAGCTCAGCTCTTGCTGGTCTCTCATTGAAGAGCCACAGGAAAACATGAAGTCTGTCTGAGGAACAGACAGGCAGCACTCAGGTGGAAAAGTGCCCTTGGTCCAGGGCTGCAGGGACCAGCAGAGCTCAATGTCCAGCTCTGCCACACAGAGAAGCTCCAGGCTGAGATATCCATGGCCATTCCCAGTGCTCCAGCGCTGCGGGAACCCCTCTGTCCTCACTCACTGACAGTGTTAAACTGCAGCTTTTACATCGTGCCTTAAAGGGTTTACAAGCACCAGGGGCCACCCAGGCTCTGCAGACAACAGGCTGATCCCTCTCCCTGTCGATTTAAATCTAATTCACGCCTGTCCTTACGACTCAAGCTCAGCCTGGACAAAAGCTCCTCTTCCAGCCCTCCCTCACTGCTCCTTTCCCTTCCTACATCAGGGAAGCCCCTGAGCAGAAGGAGAACACAGCGAGGGAACAACACACAGCCAAGTAGTGGGGGGAGACCAGATGGTGCACGCCAAGGTCTGACCCTGTGACACGGAGGAGATCGAGCGAGGCTTGGGATAAATTAATGTCCATTGTGCTGCTGCTTCTCTCTGAAAGCAAATCAAAATCTAATTACAAAATACAATGGTGAGAGAGATGTCTGCTCCAGGAACGTTAATGAGCTGAGGAGGGAGGATTTGGAATTGTAATAAACAAGATTGATGTGAACAGCTGAGACGGACAGCGCAGGGCACCGGGGCTGCTGGTCCATACGGACCCCATCACTCCCCTCCCTGTGCACACTGCCTGCAATGGCTGAAAGCCCAGTTAAATCCAACCAGTTTCTCCTGGCATTTGGCCTGGCAGCACCTGCTGTAGACATTCCAGCAAAATGACTCGGTGCAAGCAAAAACCTAAAAAAAAAAATCAACCCCAAAGTTCTGCTTGTCACTTCCATCCTCTCCTTGCTGCGGCTCCATGGCGGGAGACTGGCACAGCACGGTCCAGCTTGTGGCTGCCCCATCGCCCCACAGCTGCTGGGGGGACAGGGGAGACCCTGGGCTTTTGTTCTTCCTGACCAGGGAACACAGCAGCAGCAGGTTTGGAGGCAAAGCAGAAGGAAATCCTCTCTGCAGGTTTCTGGCACAGCAGCTGAGGGCTGCTCTTTGTTCCTGAGCAGCTCCACAGCCAAAGGCCTGTGATGAGGGACCTGGGCCAGCCCAACCTCATGTCCTGGTGTTTCCTCCCATCTTCTTCCCTCACCACTCTGTCTCCCCAGCGCTGGCTGTTGCTCTTTGCCATTTCCCAGGCTGTGCCATCCAAGGGACGGTGAGCTGAGCATTTTGTTTGAGGGCAAGGCAGCATGTGGCTGGCTCCCAGCACAAGCTGCCTGCTCTCCCCCTGACACACACACAGCCTGACAGGCTGGATCCTCCACAGCCCACATCTGATAGGAAAACATTTAATTTGAGCAGAGCTGAAGAGCAGTTAACATGATGGATGGAGAGCAAAGCCCCAGGGCCCGCAGCAGACACGGGAGCTGGCCCGGTTGTTTTACATGTGCAGGTTTCAAAGAGGTGCTGGGATGGCAGCTTGATTTGATCTCAGGATCAGGAGGAAGCAGCATTTGACTAAACATACAGATAACAACAGAAACAGGAAATCAAGCAGGGAGGATGCCACCAGACAGGCTGGTCTATCAACACTATGAGGATGCTTTTCATAAACATATTTTTTTTCAAGTGTTTTTCAAATTGTTTTCAATAGCCCAAAGAATGCAGAATTTAAGGATTGCACCCAGGACTAGGAAATACACCTCCATGTATTTCCAATAAATGGGGTTTTTTCCCTCCTTGTGCACACCTTGCTTTACCTCTTAAAAAGGGGTTTGCACATAAGCAAGGTATTTAATAAACATTTTATGTTTCTGCAAACACACAAAAAGCAGCGAGGGCAGTGGGAGTTAAAGTATGTGGGAAAAATTTAAGACACATGTAGAAGTGTATCATCCATGGCCCCTATAAATTACTCCCCCAAATGACTAACACTGAGTAAGAAATAGCTATGTAAACACAAAGGCAATAAGAAAAAATACTAATTTCAGTCTATGGGAAAGGGATATTTTTTCCATCTGTTGATAGGAAAGGCGAGGGGTGGGGTGGGAGTCTGGGATGTTGAACTGGAGTTCAGGGCCTCCCTTGGTCCCGTGTCTCATCTGTCACTGGAAGTGGGACAGTTGCCAGAACATGGGTTTCCTACCCACTGCCTTTGCCTTTGCTGCTACTGTTCACTTGAGTGCTGGCAGTAATCTCAAGGTCAAACACCTTGCAATCCCAGATCATTAAGAAACAAACACCTCTGAAAAGCCTTGAGTTAAAACAGAGTTCCCACCAAACACAAAAGCCTTTTAAATCAGCAGGGAAATCGGGATTTGTTTTTTTGTTTTGTTTTGTTTAATGCACACAATGAGGTATTAGTGGGGTTTCTGTTTTGTTTTCAGTGGTTAATCCGAGAGGGAACCTTACACAATCAGACCAACAAAATCCTGGAAAACAATGGAGTATTTGTTAGCACTGTAACACACCCTGGGGAGTGAGGGCTCCAGGATGCCTCAGCCAGGAGCCTCCCAAGCAGTGACAAGCCAGCACCAGGACATCCCCCAGACCAGCTACACAAAAGATTCCTGTGAAACTATCAGGACATCTCAGATACCCTCTTGTGCCCACTGCTGCTGAGGTACCCACTGGGTGGATGGCAAATTTGCTTTTCCACAGCACCTTTTGAAATGCAATAGCTCATCCATCACATCACTGTGGTGCTTCCTTACAAAAACCTCCACTCAACACAGCTCTTGCATCACTGCAAACACTCAGACTGTTTAAAAGCAGCTGATCTCAGGATGCACTGGTTGGTCTGATCCTCCCTACAGCTGCATCCATCTCAGCGCCTCAGAGCCGACAGCATTGAATCTCATCTGGCAGCACTCCTGGTTTGCAACCCAAGGAGGATTTTCATGCAAAGGTTACACAGCTGCAGAGCTACAAAGGCCACAACCACAGCCCTGGCTGTGGGGGCAGCTCTGGGCTTTGCATGCAACAGGCTCTGCTCCTAGCTCGGGAGGGCGGCACAGCTCAAGGGATTCACTCTGTAACCACAGATCAAAATATGCCAGGAACTAACCAGAGCCAGGTGTTCTCAAGCTCCAGCTGGAAAGAACAATCCCTGCCAGTGACAGCTCCCAGTAATCCTGCTCCTCCTCAGCTCTTGGGGTGGAAGGGATCCCACAGCCTGTGCTGGCCTGGAGCAGCTACAGCGCTCACGGGGACTTCTCCTTTGGAGCCCCAAGTCCATCCTGAGCAAACACCAAACCACCAAAAGTGCAAAACCACTGGTGATGATATGTTGTTTCCAGGGCCTCTGTGCCCTCCCATCACACTTCACCAGCACAGCTGTGCTGGCCTGAACCAGCACTGGGTGCCCTGCAGGGAAGAGCATCCCTGCAGGGTGAGGCATGACACAGGCAGGACAGATGTAACACAGGCTGCTGGAAAATGCTCTTGTGCTGAGCACTTCTCTCCCTCCTGCTCCCCAAACTGACGCTCAGCCCCTCAGCAGAAAGGCTGGAAATGTAAACCTGCCCCAGCCAATGATCTCTAAATAGGAAAATGCCACTGAGAGTCCCACATTTGCAATTAATCACCTGCACACATTAAAAACCAGGGCAGAACAAAGCTGCCCAGAGCTCAGATTCACCAACACCTCAACTGCAGCACAAACCAGCAGGTGAGAAGGTGAAGAAGCCATTTCTTCACCCACTCCTTTTGCAGAGCAGCTTTTCCATCACACTGTGCTCCAGCAAAGCTGGGGAACAGGGAAGGGAGGGACAGGGGAAGGAGCAGAGTCATGGTATGGGCTGGGCACAGAGGAAGGGGAGGGACAACCAGTATGGGGCCAGCAGACAGGGCTGAGGGCTTTATGACACACACACATGGTGGGCCAGGTGCAGGGCCAGCGAGGGAACCCGATCTGTCCCCGAAACCCAGCACCGAGCCACAGGAGGCCCCCGGCTCCAGAGCCATCCGGGGAGGAATGGGACAGCAGCCTGCAGTTCCCTCTTCTTCATTTTAAGGCATCATGCAACAGCCACTCCAGTTAAGAAGATGAACATGGACAGTGAAAAATCAGTAGCAAGGTCAAACACTCCACTGATGAAAGTCAGAAAATACAGAGCTTCCAAGGAGCCAAGAGGCTGTAGTGAGCATATGGATGAAGGCAGGACACTGGTGAGACAGAGCCTTGGCCACTGTGTCCCTCCTGCCACCACGAGCATGGCACAGACAGTCAGGAGAAACAAGGAGCTGCAGCCAGGAGCTGATGAAACGTGAATCCCACGGGGGTGTTCAAAATGTCAGATGAGATGCAGCGTATTAATTCCCTCTGCTGACAGCCAGCCCCAGCTGGAGGGGGAGGCTCGGAGACCGCAATATTCAGAGAGCCAAGGATACCCTTGACAACACCAGCTCTGCCACTGAGTCTCTGAGTCAAGAGGAAAGCAGGAGGTGACACAGAGGGCTGGGTGGCAGGAGGGCTGCTTCATGTTGTTGGTGAGAATAAGGGAGATTCTGTGCAAAGAAAAAGCAAATAGTGTGTTCTTTTATAACATGCCGAAAACTTCTGTGCGCTGGCAGCGACCCTCCTCAGATGGGGCTGTATTTCAGCTGTTACTATATTCAGTTTGTAAAATGCTCTGGGATGATAAAAATCACTCCAGAAACAGTTACTAAAACTGTTTCCAGGAAATAGATTCACAGAGTTGGAGAAAGCCTGGTGTTTTTACAAGAGCTTCTACTAGAGAAAGACCAAAGATAAGCAGCAAGTTTTGCTTCCTTGTCTTTTCAGCAATAAAAAGGAGCTGCAGTGGGGTTTATTTGATTCTGCAACAAAACCACCATCAGTTGTTTCCTCAGGGAGTAGCCTGACTTGAGATGGACAGATAACACCCCTCAAATCACCTGGAGTTGAAGGCTTTCTGCCTTAGTCAAGCTCTGGATTTGTCTGCTTGCATTCTTGCTTGATCCTGTTGCTTTCCATGATTATTGAATTGTCCAGAAGATGATCCAGGGTAACTAAATCCATGCTGCAAGAACAGAGATTTTATCCAGGAAAAGCACCGTGGGAGCACGGTCTATCTTCCCATCCCCACTCCAGCCTCAGTGCTAGGAAGCAACATGTTTGGAGTTGGATGAGCCACAGGAAATGCAAAGCAAATCATCCACTTGTGTCCAAGTGACTTTTTCCAAGGATCTGCCATGAAGTTTCAGGCTCAGTCACCCCTTCCCCACGCCTGGGTCAGAACTGATTGAATGCAGCCACCGAGTCAAACTCCAACACACTCATCATGTTTGGCAGCTCTGCGGTTCCGCTGTGAGCTCCAAGCTTTTCCCCTCCTCTCCCTCTCCCTCCTCTGTTCAATTATCTTGCTTCATCTTTATTCTGTTTCCAGGAACACTTAGCAACAGGCTCTTGCAATCAGCCACCGGCAGGCAGGATCTGAGGAGGAGACTGCAGTTGTGATGACCTTTTGCTACACTCATGCAAATTTTAAAGAAAGTATGTGAACAATTTGCCTTTTAAGTATCCTCTGCTTACATTCAGCGGGAGTTAATTCTCCTTCTCTCCTTAGAGGCATCAGAAACACCAGATTTTCTGATTTTACACTAATGAGAACAAAACCCGCGGCTTAATTCCGGCTTACTTTGTGGGATTTTTTTTCTGTATCTCACGCTGTGAGGAGAACCTGAAGGGACAAAAATTAACATGTGACACCTACCCTGGCCTAGACCTCAGGTCTGCTCAGGCACCACGTGCTCCTGTCAGCAAAAGCCAAGTGAGGATTCAGGGTCCATCCCATCAGCCAAACTCGTCCTGAGATGGACAAGATGCTGTTGGCTCCTCTTGGTGAGCAGCTTTCAGTGATCACCATCAGAGACTTTCATCCCAGGACAGCCCCAGGGTATGCCAGGAGCCAAACATTGCCTCAGCCTCCCAGGGAACCGAAGCTTTTGTGATCTCCACAATTAAAGGCAGCAGATAAAGGCTGGGACATTGGTTCAGGACTCTCATTCCCACGAGACTCCTGGAGTGCTCCTGCCAAATCCAGGGACTTTGGCAAGTGACATCTTCCAAAGCAACACACCGACCACCACAGGGCTCTGGGAGGGCAACACTGATGCTGGATGGATGGAAATGGGTAAATAACAAGCCTGGGTTTCCTGGGTTTGGAAAACCACAGCAACAAACTCACAGCAGCCGTTTTTACAGCCACCCCAATGGGTGCTGGCAGAGGAAAACAGGCAGCAGCCTTGATTTTCATCAGATTTAAATCAAATCCCCAAAGCTTTCCAGCACTTTCCCTGTCACTCAGTAATTTTCTCACATATACAAACAAGTTTGGAGACAACTCAAAGCACACACCAGGACAGCCAGTGCAGCTTGCAGGGCACAGGGACATTACTGCATTTAGTACTTTCTCCTTAAAATACTCTTTGTTTGAAATAAAAAAAAATTCTTCTATTTCTTGTGGTGGCTAGAAGCTGAAGGGAAGGAATTGGTGAATACCCAGGTACCAAGGCAGGCAGCTCACCTCCTGCTTTCTGACTGGTGTTCATAACCAGGGAAAAAATTTGCAGGGCCCTGATCTGGGATACAAATAAAACAAAAACTCCTCACAGATCTTTGATACCTCAGATGATCTTAAAAGGTATAGTCTACTTTTTTTTTCTCCTTTAAAAAATGAAAAGTCTAAATAAGCATGTCATTGATCCAATTGCTGAGAACAGCATCTGGAACATCAATCTCTGCCTGAGACTGCAGAAGCTGCAGGAGAGCTCAAAGCAGCCAAGGCTGCCCTTGAACCAGATGCTGCTCACTCTTACAGAAACGCCTGTGGATCTGTGTGAAAATGATTAAACAAAATTGCTCCCTCTTTTTCCAACTTCAGAACTCAAATCTGTTTTCTCTTAGAGGGCAGATGCTCATTACATATCCCACAGCACATCAAAGGGCAGGAAAAGAAGGAAGGCAGCCACCCTGCAATGCACCAGTGCCCAGGGTCCTGCCTGACCAGCACCTACCACCTCCCCTCCCCAAAACCCTTGGCTTGGGGTACAGAGGACAGAGGGTAAAAATGCCTCTTCAAGCTTCAGTCCCCACTTAGTGACAGCATGAAACATGCCAATCAGGAGCTGTCTGTTCCAACAGCAGCAAACAGCAGCAAACAGCAGCCATGTGTTTTGTAGGGAATTCTTTTGGGGCTTCAAAAACTCCAGCTACTGCAGCACCTCGGGGAGCCCCAAAACTTGGGTATTTCTCCAATATTCCTTCCCCATCAGTGCTTGAGCATCCAGAGCAGAACACGAGGGACCATCAATCCAGACACAGACCTGTAAGCCCCATCCAGATCCAACCAGCACCTTCTTCAGATGCTTATTAACAAAATGAGAGCATTGCAAAAGGTGCCAGGGGCCTCCCAATCCCCCATGAGAGGCTTAGCAGGATGTGACCTTAGGGGCACCAAACCCTGTGCCTTTAATGCCACACCTGATTCAAACCCCTGTGCTCAGAGGTGAAAGGCAAGTGACCGATGGGAGGCCTCATTCCCAGAGCCCTTCTCGTTTATTTTAGTTCAAAGACCTCAGAAAACTCAAGGCAATCACTCACCAGCTCGGATATTTAAGGAGGAGTGTGGGGAAGTGCGCCTGAGAAGCAGGAAGCACAAAGCCAGCTTCATCCAAGATCCAAGAGAGAGGAGTCACAGCCAGGCTCTTACTTAACAGCTTCTTCCAGGCAACCCACTGCCTCATCCGTCTTAATCTTTGACCGCTGAGAGATGAAAACAATTTATCTTCATTCCCTGCTCTTACTGAGAGGTTACAAGAAATAAAGCTAAACCAAAGATCAATGTTATAGCCCTCCTCAGAAAAACTCTGCCTGACCTGGACTTTCTCAGTATCCTTTTATCTAGGAGTGTTTTGGCTAAAGCTTTGCCGAGGAAAGCCATGTGAGCAAGCCAGTTAAAAACCTGGTACTTTCATGTTTATAGAGCCAGCTAAGCAGCACACTACAAAGGCTTTTATTCCAAGCCTCACCTAACAAGCCAGCATCAATAAATTACATAATCTCCCAGGAATTATGATGCACAGGAGGAAAAAAAAAATCTCCAATTCCCTAGGTAAGAACTAAGGGCTCAGAAACTGAGAACTGAAGAAAAAGTCTGTACAAAAATCATCCCAAGATTAGGAAGCAACTTTTTTGTACTAAAAGGAGACAGCAAAACCAGCTGTAGATGCTGACACACTCCTTCCCCATGGCTACCAAGAACTCAACAGGTCCAGAGCTGAAGACAGAAATATCTCAAAGGTCTCTCTTCTCCCAGGTATCCCTATTTCCAGAAAAACCAATCTGAAACAAGCCCCTGTGTTTGATAAGCAGTGCAAGTGGCTACAAGCATGAGAAGAGATGAGCTTCCCAGTCTGAGAGGTGCAACTGAGCAATGAATCAGAAAACAGAATCATGGAATATCCTGAGCTGGAAGGGACCCACTAGGATCATCAAAGCTGCTGTCAATGGGGTGCATCCAAGTACAGCCTGAGTTCCCAGGTTAAACCAGGCTTCACACACTGACCGTGTACTGAGCTCTGTTGGTTTTACATGCTGTGTGTGCAAGAGCCAGGAAAAATCCATCTTCAATGTCATAACAAACCCTAAGGTAAACACAAAGGCAAGGCCACGCATATTATTCAGTGAAACAGGCACATAAAGGAGAAGGCAGCCCTGGCCACCCGTTTGCTCCTGATTTTTGTTGTTTCTCAGTGAGCACACACAAAAATGGGCCACGTTAAGCCCTGCACGAAGCAGATGCTCTCTTCTCCAAGAACAAACCTGCTGCTCCTAATAAAAACCAAGAGTTTTGCAGAAGAAACCTGCACTTCACACTCTGTGCACTGCTCTCCCCCATCGCTGAGTGAGAAAGGAGCACACCTTGAGCCCCTTGCAGACACAAGGCCCCGGGGGCTGCCTGGGGTTGGGCAGCTGGGATAAACACTAAACACCCAAACCCAGGGAATTCCCTGTGAGGCTGCAACCCTACAGAAGAGTTTTGGCTTCAAGTTATGAAGTTTATGGTGTTTGCTCTGCACATTATAAACTACACACGTGGTTTTTTAAGGTAGTGGGCAAAGGAAGGGGTGTCTGAGGGTCCAGGTGCCCAGTCAGGCCAGGAAGCAGCCAAAGGAAGAGGTCCACCTGCACAGAACCTTCTAGAGTAGCTCTAACACAGCTGGATTGGGTCTTCTGTGCTTTGTCCAGGAAGGCTGAGCAGCTCCTCCCTCCACTGGGCAGAGCTGGAGCCTGACACATGAAATTCTGGGCACAGAATTGGCGGCACTTTGGATTAGTGACAACTTCAAAAGGACGAGAAAAGCCCTTCTCGGGTAATTTCTTGCTGCTCAGTTTGCTGAAGGGCATCAGGACAGCCTGAGCCAGCAGCTTTGCTGAACATTTCCAGACTTCATCTGGCAGCCTGGCACCCAGCCTGCTCCTCCTTTTCCGTGCCAACAGGGACACGAGGACACGCAGGACCCGCCTCGATTACGGCAGCGCCAAAGCCGAGGGGAGAGGATGAGCAATTTCTACATGAAAGATTCTTCCACAGATTGTACAAAATTCATGCTTTTCAACCCTGTGCTAGCTTAGGAAAGGAGAGATTTAAAGCTCTAAAGTTTGCCTGTTTGTAAAAATAAATAAATAAGCACGAGTCCCAGATTCTGCTCTGAGTCCCAGGGAATCAGCAGGTGGCAGATGGTTAAAGCCAGAACAAGGCTATTTCAGATCTGCAAACTGAAATATTCCCCCTGCAGATCTGCAGGAGGGCCACAGGGAAGATTTAGCACCTGCAGCTTTGGGTTGTTGTGGTTACCTTTTAGCCCATTCAAAAGAATATTACAATGTATTCCCCAAGGGAGGCCATAAATAGCAAAGGATTCTGCTCTAATCCTCTATCTACTCCTTTCTGGATAATATGGCATTTGGACAAGCACTGCCAAAACACAGATTTATGGCAAAGCTGAGAGTTTGCATGGCCAACACATGCTCTAAAAACTCGGGATTCCAAGGAATAAATAAAGCCTCTCCTAGGATATAGACAGCTCTTCAGTTATGGAAGCTTCATGCAGATACAAACCTGTTTGCAGGATTTCTGCTTCCCCCTCCCACACCAGGCAAAAGACAAGTTTATACTGATTTTCCCCAACACCAAAATCAACTATTCTCACTGGGTGTTCTTGCTGAAACCACCACCACACAGTCACTTCCCATTTCTTTACTAATACTTTATAACATCTATCAGCTATTACCTATCCAACCAGCTTCAAACTTCTTTTCTGACAGTGACCAACATCAAAGGGAAAAGAACTAAGAAAACTGCAGACTAAAGGAACTATAAAAAGTATAGCTGATGAATGCTACAGTTTTACTGCTTCACTGGAGACACCAGGGAGCTGTGTGTTCTTAGAAGTTCCCCGGCGAATGGTGTATTAAAAAAAATAAAACAAAAAAACAAAATAACAGAAGCTTTGCAGAGAACTCAGTGCTACTGCAACTAGATTTTGTAATGGAAATGCTGAAAAGCACCTGGACAACAGAGCCAGTGTAACACACACATGTGGCTGTGAGGGGCTGACCAGAGCAGAACCAGTGGAGGCAGAAAATTCAGCACCAAATGCAAGCAAATATATTTTGCCCACCTGAACAGTAAAGCCAATGAAGACACATCCACTCCCAGAGGCACCAGGCAGGATTGTTTCCTACTCCACACTCCTCAGGTGTGACTTTAAATTACTCACTGCTGGGGCTGTCACACACCTCCCTTTGGTGCCTGCACACAGCCCTATACAAAGGCACAGAGGAACAGCCAGGCACAGCAGCAGGGTCTGGGAGGTGCATGCTAGGGTACAAAAAAAAAAAAAAAAACAGTCATTTTTGACAAAAGGGGAAGTGCTGCATCCCTGCTGAATCTCTGTGCTTGCCTACACGCCCTTTGGATCCTGGCTGCTTGCAAGCAAAACATAAAACCAAGGATATTTGTTCAAAACCCACAGGCGGACACTGTGATTCTATTGAAGAAAAAAATACAACTGGCATTCATTCTAAAAACTTCCCACCACTGGGACTGGGATTCAAAACCAGCACTGGGCAGCGAGGCCAAAACACACTGAGAGCAGACGCCTGCAAAAGATTCCAAGGGAAATTAGTTATGTGGGTTTTAACAAAAATAAAATGAAATCCAATGTTTACAAAGGGAAAAAAAAGGCAGCTTCCCTAGGAGACAGTGCTGCAAACACCCTTTGTAGATAAGTCAAGACCTGTCTGAGGCTTCCTCAGATTCCTGTGCCAGTGAGGTTTCCTCGGGTTCCTGTGCCAGTGTGTGCAGAGAGGGGAAAGGCAAAGCCAAATGCTGAGCAGGCAGCTCCTCCCGTCCTCCACAAGGCAGAGCCATGCCAGCTCCAGGGCTGGGCACTGGCTCTGAGGGGCAGTGGAAAGGGAACTCTCCATCCATCCCTCTTTTCCATCAGCCTCAGGGAGCTGTGGCCAGGGGAGGACGAGCTCCTGGGCTTCCACTGCTCTGCTTCTTCTGTCTCATCTCTCTCCAGGAAGAGACATGGTGGGCTAAAGCTGGACGAGCAAGTGGATTTACAGAAAGCCCCAGCTTCCCTTCTTGTGTGCTAAAGTCAGCCTAATTCTCTAAACTTTTCTTTTTCCCTTAAGTAATTTTTCTGCAGCTGAGTCACACACAGCTTCTGCCAGGAATTTTTATAATTACTGAATTAGAGCAAGGTTTTGCCTGTGCATGCCTGACAACATCTGCTGATGGAAGCGAGCTCTGCTCAAACCCTTGCAGAACCCTGGAGGAGCAGGGCTGAGCGCTGCCCTTCCTCCCAACAGCACCTCTCGTGGGGCTCCTCTTGCTGCTCCTCCTGCAGAGAGCTTTGCAGCTCCTAATCCACATTTTGGGAGGAAGGAAATAAGCTGGAACAAAGTCCAAAGGGTGCTGAAGCAGGGGGAGGAATGCTGGTTGCCTCTTGGCTCTCCAACCCTCTTGCTGGAGCATCCCTGAGGCAGCATCCACAGTTATGTGCCTCTCCATCAGCTGCATAGCTGCAAAGCCATCGTGCGTCACATCTTCCTTGGAGACAGACAACGGTATAGAGTTCCATAAAACCACAGAAGAAAATAACTCCCTCCACCTCCTTCTTCAATGGACACTAGGAGTTATTCTGCAAGCGAGGCTCCAACACACAACACCGGTCCAGACTAAAGATCAAACACAACCCATGTTCAGATAAGCCAAAAGCAGACATCTGGCACTAGCAGCCTAAACTACACACATCCTGGATGATCCAAAAACCTCCCACTTTATGCTACAGGTCAGAAATGCAAAGGAATTACCATCTTCAGGACTGAGCTGTTCAGCCTCCTCCTTGTTACTGTTTGCTGGAGAGTGATCCTGTCCCCTCCTGGCTCACCCAGTGCTGTAATTTATCCCATGCTGCACCCGAAGGGCTGCATTAAGGAAACAGTTCAGCTGCCAAGCCCTGAAAAGCGAGGATGTGCTGGAAATACGCTGTCCCTGTAGCTTTAATCCAGTCCACTTGCAGGGGTCTTTACAGCATGGCCACATACCATGTGTGCACACAGTCCTGACGCAGTTAGAACCAAGAATAGATGCTCAACTAGAGAGGAATTCCTCAGTTCTGGGTTTCAGCTGGTTGTGCATGCACAGCACTCAGCCCTCTTCACTTCACACTTTTCATGTGCTGCTCCAAGGCAAAAATGAAGGCATCTTGCCACTGCAGACTGGGATTCTTCTCAAAGGATTCTGAATTTATTTTCATAAAATCCTAGAGAACTACGTTCACAACACCTCGGGTTTACAGATGAAGAAAAGAGTTACAGAGAAGCTCAGGGCACCCAGTTCCAGAATCAGCCTCCAGCTCCCTTTTAAAAAAATAAATAGCACAGAGCAGCATTTTAAATGTTTGACGTACAACTTCCCATGAGATCATCTGCAGCAGGAGCGCTCGGCACTTCTGCAACTCAACCCTCACCCTGGGGACCTGGGAAATGAAGTCCCTCGTTGTGCATGAAAAGCAATTTACCCAGCACCATCCCCGAGCCCTGCAGCAGCAGCAGAGCAGGAATTCCCATCTCCTTAACCAGCACTTTACCCTCTCTTTTTCCATCACTTGCCTGACTCCCTTGCCTCCAAAACTGTGAAGGGCTGAGGTCCTACACAAGGAACCCCATCCTTCAGTGGGCTGCCTCAGCTGCCCTCCAGGAGCAGCAAGGGCAGGGGTGCCATGGAAAAAACCCATAAGTGATCCCATCATTAGAAACGGCATCGTAACGTATACAGGGGGATGAATTAAGGTTGCAGAGGAATACTGTAAATTGGATGCACATTTCTTCTTCCATTTTACTGCCTTTTTTTTTTTTTTTTTTTGCCCTCTCCCTTATTGGGCTTTGGCTATGCTTCAGATTAAGCTCCTAATAAGGGCTGGAGTTGGATGAGATTTTTTCAGCCCATCAGATTGCAGCCTTCCAAGCCATTGAAATGAGATTCAAGCTGAACTTGAATTTTCAATAGTTTGGCCTAAAGGCGAGGGTGCTAACAACAGACCTGCCAACACCTTCTCCATACAAAATGTCTGAAAACATGTCTACACATCAAATGCTGCTCAGGCTCTGCTAGACAAAAGCCACAAAGCAAACATCTCAAATCCACTGCTGACTTGCTCAGCTGGTTCTCCTGCCAGTGAAGCTCGTACGTTTTCTCTGAAAATCCACAGAACCTCTGTATTCTCTCTAGGAAAAGGGGTTTTCCCCCAGCAACACAGCTGTTGTAGTTCCATTATGATAAGTCAAGGTGGGGCTAAGGAGACATCAGGTAAATCAGGTGGACACACAGGATGCAGATACACACACCAGTTCACACAACACAGTCTACTTAAATGATACAGCCCCAAAATTAAAGATACTCCAATGACATGCACAGGTTTTAATCAAGACCTCTACCAGTACATATTTTTAAATGAGCACATTTTTAAATGCTGAAGTCTATTTTCTTGAGGACATGAATGCTTCAGCTTCTATGCCACCAAAATTATTTCCATTTCACATTTCCAGTATGGCTGGACCAACAAACATCCATGGCTACTTTGGCCAGTGCTGCAGGGAGCAGAGCAGTGCAGGGAAGGTGCTCCTCTCCTTTGATGAGGAACAATAAGAGAAAAGGAATGATGGTTTCTTGAACTGCATCCAAGGGAAAGTATGCCCTGCTGGAGTGCCTGGCAGGGCATCAACAGCAATGGAAATTTCAGCTTTCAAAGAAATAATACTCAAGAAGGGGGTGGGAATATCATGTAGGAGCTGAGGTGACACTAATCCCATGGTCTGTTTTACAAACTGTCACTTCTCTCCAATGAAATTAAATCCTCTGTAGAAAAATCATCTGGCTTCAACATCTTTTGGTAAGTAGAGCATAAACAGAATGAAGAAGAGCTCATAACTGAGCAGAAAAATGGGCTCAGATGGGCTGCTACAGGCAGGAGGGACAGCAACCAGACCACTGGGATTTTGCAATTTTTTTTTTTTGGATGGTCACTGCAGGATCTTTGAACCAAGCCAATAAGGCTCTTCCAACACAGCAGGGGCCCTCTGCTCACTGTGAGGGGAAGGAGAGCAGGGTGGGAGAAAAGCACAGCAACTCCTGCAAGAAGGTCTGGACTTGATTATCAACTTATTTTCTTTAGTAACATTTAGCTAAGCAAGTGGGGAAGAACCCTGTGGTGTCCTTCAGTGGCTCTTACCAGGGAAGCTGGAATGAGGCTGTTCATTCACCAGAGGAGCTGAACAGGCTCAGGGCAGCAGCAGGAGCTGCTCACACCAATATCCATTTCCCTGTCGGGAGCTGCTTTCACCAGCACAAACAAGAAACACTGAAAATGTGTGAGTAAATGGCACTTTGAAATCACAAGGTGTCTGGCAGCTCTGTGTCAGTGTGATGTACCCTCCAGGGCAATTACACACTGGTTCATGTAGCTTGAAGATCTGAACAAAGCAAATGCTGTGAGTAATGGTGGAGGAAAAAAACCCACATCATGGTATGGAAAGTGTTTGCCCAAGCTCATGTCAGGCAGGACTCTTCTATCTCTGTGACATAATGTCCAATCTGCTGAGCTACAGGAGAAGTTTAATTTCTTTTTACAAGGTTCATGTTCTCACCATCGCTCTGGCCATGAACCCACAGCACCAGCACTGATGCACCTTCAGCTACTGCAAGGATGGTTGGAGGTATTTACCAGCTGAAGGAAAACACAGGTACAGCTTGTTTGCCCCACATTTTTGTGTCACTAAGTAGCTGTAGGTGGACACAGGCAAAACACTGACTTGTGCAGGAGCAGCTCAGGGCCAGGCACGGTCTCACTGACTGCAGAGGGACAGAGCCAACATCCACATGGATCCTGATTCTCTAGAATTCACCAAAGCCTGCCTGTGCTTCTGCACAAGGCAGATTTATCCTCAGGGCCAGCAAATGCCGTGCGAGACGCGCACACAGAGCAGCAGAGGGAAGACAAAATCTGTAGCTGTGCTAATTGGTGGAGTAATTACAAAGTAAAATGCCAAACTAAGTACCACAAGTCTGAGAATGAGCAAAGAACCCTTTCCCTTTCTGGGAGCTGCCTCTCACAAATTACTTTCCCAACCAAGAACCACCTCCATGGGCCCAGACAGAAGTCTGAGCAGATGACCAAAAAATGTCAGGTATTTTTCTTTTCAATAGATTTTCATCCAGACAGGATGAAAAGCCCTTTCTCTTGAGCAATTGAGTTCTGCCCACAACAGACACGAGCTGGCATGTTCTGAGCGTTTGGAATTTCAATCCCAATTAATAAAATAGTAATTGCTGCACCTAAGGGGTTCTCAGCTCCCTAAGAGGAAACACTTTATACATACACAGATTTCCCTAAGCTTTACCACTACATACTTAAGACATGGATTGAGGGATGAATCACAACTTCAAATTCTTCACTACTGAGCCTGGCAATCAACACTGCCACTTTCTGGCAAAGAAACCCTAAAAGCCTTCACCTGTGATGTCATCTGCTAACAGATTTGTGTTCTGTGGGGCGCTCCCGTCCTGTGACTCCTTCACTGAGGAGGCAGCTGGGTAACAGGATTTGTTCTGGATAATCCCTGCTCCAGCTCTCAGGAGGGGAGGAAACAGATGAAGATGCACTCAGCCAGAGATGGCAGCCACCACTTTTAGGGAGCTCATTATGCCCCAGCCACCTGCCAGGTGTAAATCCCATTTCTAGTTTCAAGCCTGGAGAAGGCAGCACCATGAAGACAGAAGGGAAGTGAGGGAAGTCTGCACTTCCCCTTCCAGATCCCAAACTTATGTGTCCACAAGGCAGGAGGCAACAAGCCTGGCCTGTCACTGTAGGGGAGAGGTAACACACAGCCCTACATAACCAACTGTAGGGTAAGGGCCATCTCCTTCAAATGCAGTTCTCTGAACAGAGCCCAGCACAACAGACCCTGAGCCACCAGCAGGGTTGTAATCTCTGCCTGGGGTTATTATTTTCATAATTAGAGGGATGGCCACAGACAGAGGTGGTATTTGGTGGCCTCTTAACCTAGAGACTTACTGGGGTTTATGCAGATGACTCCACTTTTTCAGCTGCAAAGCCTGCAGCAAATCCTCGTGGGGACAAACATCAAACCAGGATCTGGATGTGGCTCAGCACGAGGCCACTGCTCGGTCAGCCAGAGCCAAAGAACAACACAAAACACGCGGGGCTCAGAGGGAGTTTAAATTTTAAAATTGAGTAAACCCTGCAATTCAAATCTGGGCTGTCTGAAGCAAAGTGACTTTTCAGGTGAGGTACCACTCCTTGCTCCAGCCTGGTCCTCATGCCTCCCTCCCTCCCTCCATCTATCCCTCCATCCACCTGCTTCTCCCACACTCACCATCCCTCTCCAAAACATCTCTTCCCAAGCTCGGAGGCTCCTCCCAGTCTACCACATCCCCATCTTTCCACCTGAAGAGCCACTGGTCCCACAAAGCCAGCAGAGACATGCCTGCAGGGGAAGGCAGGGACAGCCACCTACTCTTCTGCTTCCCAAGGTGGCAATTAACTGGTTTGGAAACTGCCTCTCTAGGCAAAAACTCACCCTGGGAGCTACCAGGGTGACAAACATCTATTTTGTGCACTACCTAAAAGACAAACACCAACCCATGCCCTGGATGCTCCTGTCACACACAATAATTAAACCATCAGTCGGGACACAGCGAATTAATGCAGACAGAGGGGGACAAAGGAATGAAATAGTTTCACTTGAATCCTCACAGCTTAACAAAAGCAAAACCAGGACAGACCTATTGAGGAAAAAAGCAAAAGATAGAAGAAATCTCATTTAACAGTTGCTTTTCCCAGAGAGAAAAGCAGAAATCCAAGTATGCAGCAAACCAGGACCAGGCTGGGATGAAGACAGGCACCGAGGGCACTGCTGTGCCACAGGCAGGAGCACACACAGGACACTCTTTTCTTGATCATCAAGAAAACACTGTAACAGAGGTGGTCTGCAGGTCTCTGAAGACAATGGAGAAGCAAAATCCCTGGAACAGCAGCCCATAGCATTTTCCATTCCTTTAAGAAAGAAAGGAGTGGAAGCTGTGCCATACGTTAGCACTTAAGTAGTCCCTACCCTCAGTTTCCCACCATCTGTACTACTCTCTGAAACTCCCCTACTCATTTAATTTATTGCTGTGTGTCTCCGCCAAAATCAAAGACCTAAATATCAGCAATCTTGGTGGGAGGCATCCAGCTGCTCCAGCTCATTGTAGGAACAAACCCTATTTGTGCAAAGTTGCATTGAGAAAGCCAGGCAACAAATCTCCCTAGGAACAACTTCCCATGCTTTCAGATTAGCAGATCAAGCTGCAGGCATTAAGACCTTTCCCCTTCTCTATCTGTGAAATCCAGTGCTTTAGGACACAAAAATGGGTCTTTTCTAAGCCTGGAACGAAGCGATTTTGGAAGCACACGGCACAGCAGCAGCGGGGGGCAATGGCTGAGGGAAGCAGAGCTCAATCTCAGGGTCATGTTCATGTGCTGTGTGAGATGGGGCTTTTCCTGGGAGGCTGGAGTGCTGGGACCTGGAAATCATGGCTGTGGCAGAGGCACAGCCCCACTCTGGTCACTCATCCAGCCCCCAGCCTCTTCTCACCTCTGCTTCCTTGCCCATGGGGTGAAGCCAGCAGGATTTCCCTAAGCACGCGGCTATTTGCAAATTTCCAAGCAAAGATTACAGGGAAGAGCTCATGAGGAGCAGCTTTTAATGTAACAGCACAGTGACCTCTGTTCTATGGCCACAAACCTGCATCAAAAAGGGAGCGTCCCAAAAAATCAGCTCGTAGAGTCATCAGCCTCTCAGAAGCAAATAAGCACAGTTCCTTGCCCTCTTAAAACACCAGATATCAGCTGATAAAAGAGGAGCAATCCTGCAAGCCAAACACCCAGGCAGTACTTGCAAGGCAGGATTTGTAGCCTGGTGCTCTTTGATTTGCTCGGAGAGCGACAGAACAGTAGTCAGAAAAACATGAAGGGGAAGAACATTTTTAATGTTCTGGTGACCTGTCTGATGTTGGAAATCCCACCAGACCCAAGACTGTGCACAAGGACAAGTGTGCTGCTGTTGCTCAGACCCTGAGCTGTACTTGGAAGGGCAGACAGAGGGACAGCAGTCCCTCACTGGGGCTGGGGACACCACAGACCCCAACAGCTCTTGGACTCACTTGGTTCTCAGGGGCTGAAACAGTCACACAAAGGAAGTTTCATCTGCTTCACAGATCTGACAGCAGATCTGGAAATTGTCATCTCCTTCCCACGCCATCACACAGCTTGGTTCATTTGAAACCTGTTTTATCCTGGCTCAGTTCAGCTTGTCTTATTCCTGCACACAACAGCAGCAGCCAAGCGAAGAGTGGACAAACTGGGACCCCCAGCGAGGGGGAAGTGGATGCTGAACTGCAAACACAAGGGCACAGCCCACAACCAAAACACTCCACACACATCCCCAGCCCAGCGTGCAACCTTTCAACCAGCAGCAAGCACGAGGGGATGGAGCTGAGATCCCTGGCAACACCACTAAAATCCCTGTGTTTCTCCTTTATTTTGGGAGAGGCAGAATAATCCTTTTGAACTACCCAAGTGGGGGAGAACCAACATCTGTTCAGATTCAACAGCTTGGGTCTCACTGCCTCAGCTCCAACTCTTTCCCGGCGGCTGGGGAAGGTCTCTAGCTTTTATTCAAAGGCACTGCCCTCACGCAGGGCCTTTCAGCAGAGGCTCACAGAGCACCTCACAGACATTTAATTAAATCCTACAGCCCGCCCTGGTGAGGAAGGGATTATAAACAGGCCCCCAGCTCAGGCAGCAGCTCAGCAGCACAAGCATCTCTTTCCCTGGTATGGCAGAGGCGGCTCAGCTGCAGGAGTGCAGCAGTCCCAGCTCCACCGAGCTGCTAAATACACATCAAACAGTCCAGAGACTTTGAAGAGCCAGCAGAGCAGTCACCAGGAGCATCCTCTGATGGGATGGGTAGGGGCCCCTCTCCACTCTCAGAGCCACAGCAAGGAGATGGGTTTAGAGCAACAAATCTGTGTTTTCTTACCCCTCTGCAAATTAAACTATACATTTCCAAAGTGTGGCATTCCTGGTGACCAATTCCAACAGCCAGCCCAATTCCATTCCATCCACCCAACAGCCCTGGGAGCTTCATAAAATGGAAAACCACCTTTTTTCCTTTCTTTTTTTTTCCCCATGCTCACCTATGGAGTGAGACTTTTGCTGGCTGAATTACATCTATTTAAACAAAAGTAAGTTCAGACATCTGCCTTTGCACAGTGTCAGCTGCGAGAAATGAGCTAACATCCAGATGCAGTGGCATGTCAGGATTAGCCCAGGCTGGGGCAGGAATGCTTCCATGTATGGAAAAATATTGGAGCAGTGAAACCATAAGCTTGGAGCTGAGTGAAGTGAGAGGCCCTGTCAATGAAATTGCAGGCTCAGGTTTAGAGGATTTAGCAGCTCAGATCCGCCATAAGATCCTCAGCGTGTATTACAATAAATTTCACACTTTTTCCAAAAGGGACTCCTATAGCAATGCTGAGAGTCATGAGGGTGAGATCCTGCACCCCTCTGTCTGCTCTGGAAGCCAGGCTGGAACTGCTGTGTACCATTAATGCCTCCCATGCCAGGCACAGGCTCGGGCGTTGATGGAGACGTTTTGGCTGCTGCTTGCCCATCCCTGGGCTGCTGCCTTTTGCCCAGCAGGATCTATCAAAGCCAGCTCAGAGCTGGAAGGAAGGATGAAGCAGTGGCAGTTCAAAAGCAAATGTCTGAGCTGGATCAGCTTGGCAGGGGAAGCAGTGCCCGCTTCTGCCACCGTCGTGGCAAGGGCAGTGACTGCCAGGGCACGGGGAGAGAGCCAGAGCAGTGTCCCAGTCAGCTTGACACAAATCAAACGGGCTCATTTGTCAGCATCCTGAGCTAACACTAATGAAGTCATAGCTATGACTTCATCTCTCCAGTGGGAATCTCTTGGGAAAAAGGGAGAACTAGAATTTCTCTCTCCGACTCGCTCACGCAGTTGCAATTTGTTTCAGTCGCCTTATACTGTCGTCTGCAAACATTACTTAATTCTCACCCAGATTCTTAAATCCTTGCCCTGAAATGTAAAATAATGTTTCCTTCTCAGCTGTCGAAGCCCAGCCTTGCCGAGATCCCTCCTGATGGGATCTGACCCCTTGTGCCAGCTGCCACCCACTCCCTGGGGTCTCAGCTCACAGCTGAGGATGCCACCAGCTATTTTTTAGACCTCAAACACGTAACTAAAATCTGGTTGCTCTTGCCAAATTCATTTTAAATAGGGACTTTCGCACCTTTTTTCCATTAAAATATTTTAAAGTCAGGCTGGATTCAACCACAGTTGCAAAAACAGACAAAATGTTGCAGGGGGACCCTGGAGCTTCTCTCCTTGGCTGGACAGGACAGATTCCAATGCTGCAAAAACCACCCAGCAATGAATGTCTCACACCACCCAGCTGCTACAGCACCTTGTCTGCCTGGAGATGCATCCAAGAATTGTCCCAGGGCATCCCTGCTGCCATCCTCATCACAAGCCTTCAGCTGTGGTGGGGGTTTGCTCCCCTCCCATGCACCATTCCTGGTCTCCACAGCTGGAGCAGCACCTATCACTAGGAATACATCCTTTAGGAACCAGATTCTCTGTGGTGTTTGGGCTCTCCCCACACAGGCAGGGACCCTGCACCCCCACACTGCCCTGTGCCTTGTTGAGGGCTCCCATCCCTTTGTTTCTAGGCCAGAGAGGCTTGCTGAGCCCCAGCAGGGGTTTGATCAGATTGCAGATGCTCAGCTACTGCCCTGACACAACTGAGCAGTCACTCACCCACTCACACTAAATAAAGACTGCAAATTCTTTACATATTAATTGTTGGTTGCAATTGTTCTCAGTGCTGACAGACAGACGTGAGAATATGCAGAAAACATTCCTGCATCTTTTCAGTTCCACCCTTCCATTAGTTGTGTGTACTCTATGCCAAATCAATAAGAGACTGCATTTTCCTTGGAAAACTGAGATGATGAAAACGTGATCAGCTATGAGACAAGGCACTCGTGTTGTAATCTGAAATACTCATATAATTCACTTTCCCATGAGAGACTTTAACAGGTCTATCTGCTTACTTGTCAACTCATCCCACTCCCAGCTTCTCCACTGACCCTGTCTTTAATTTACAACCAACAGATTTAACTCTGATTGTGGTTTTTTTTGCCTACAGAGCATCAGCTGAGAAGCAGCAGTTCCAGCCAGCACAGAGGAAGCTGCTCTGCAGAGGGACATCAAGGCAGTGCTGGAGAAATCCCTCTCCCCAGAACACCCCCTAGTCCCCCATCTGGGCTCCCACCTCAAGAACAGAGAGGAATTAACGTGCCCAAAGCCCAGGCTGTAATGAATCCAAGCAGCCTCCCCAGGCTGGCAGTACTCCCTCCTTTCCCAACCGTTATTATCTGGAGAAGGCACAAAGTGATCTGTCTACAAAAACATTTCAAACCTATCGTGCATTACACTGTGCTGTGCCATGGAACCAGTTTAGAGAGCACACGCAGCTATAAAGTCGTGATTATTCAGTATTCAACCCAGCCTGAAAGCTCAGGAGTCAGCTTGTATCTGCTGAAAGCGGGGGGCCTGAAATTATCCGTGAATAGTTCAAAGCTGCAGTTAATTCAACATCTCCACTTTCAAAAGCATAAAAATCACAGATTCCTGGAGCGTGTAAGCTTTTCAAAAATTACAAACTACTAAGTGTCAAATCAAAGCAGCAAATAGAAATCCACATGGCTGATAACACAAATAGTTGCATTTTAAAGAGTAATTAAATATCACTTTGGAATATTTTGCTTGGAACTTGTTTCCCTGATAAAAACAATGGGGAGGGGAAGGAGGAGGAAGCAATCCACACACACCAATAAGCTTCTCATCAAACAAATGCTCAGGCAAGCGCTGCTCAAATTTGTTTTGCTGAATTCAGAGTTCAGCCTGTTGTACCACAGCCTCCCATGCCCTCTTAGTTTCCCTAGATCCATACATTTCACATCAAACTCAAGCAATGAGGAGGAGGCAATCACTACGTTGAGTCTGGATTGTAGGGGAGGAGGGTTGGGACAAGAATCCCCATGGTGTGGTCACCAAAAGCTGCAATATTTTCTGATTTGACTGAGATTAAAACCATGCCCCAACTTCCATGCTGGGAGCATGGCTGAAAAAAACAGGAATGCAAAACAGAGAGCTGTACCCAGATGCAATTCAGAAGTGAAACCTTACCCCAGACCCACACACTCACCCCACCAAGTTCTGCTTTGACACACTAGAAGTTTGTCCACGAGAAAGGATCAAAAAACCCCAAACCATCCTGGACTCTTCCAAAACCCAAGCCTGCCAGCAATGAACTCACCATGAATTTCACCCAAACTTTCTAGTACTAAGCAATACTTGTGGGCAACAATACAAAAGAATTAAGTAGTGAACAAGGAGACAGCTACTGCATTTCAAACTAAAATGTTATTGAACCACTTGAAGAAGCCACCATCCAAAGGCCACAAACCTGATGTCAGTTTTTGGGATGGGATGTGTATAGAGCCCTGCTCAAGAACCAAGCACGTGATCAGCAAACAGCATGTCCCCACCCTGGAGCCAGGAGGATTTGAGAATGGAAAGATGCCCAAGCCTTTCAGAGCAGGTCCTAAAACGTGGGCAATTACCCACTGAAGGATGTAATAAACACCACAGCAGACTACACGTCAGCAAGACTTTTAAAAAACTAATTCTCCCCCAGGGAAAGTGCTCAGGCAGGCAAGAGTTTGGATATGGGGGGAAATCCAACCTCCATGGACGTCAGTGGTGTTTTTGCAACTCTTGCAGGACCAGGACACAGTCCCCAGACTTGCAGCCTACTGAGCTTATGGGGATTTCACAGAAGGATTAGGGTCTTGGCATGAGAGAGGACTGCTAATTGTATGGAGGGTGGCTGCAAAGCTGTGTAAAACACACAGAGAAATAATTTGGAAAAAAGGCATCAACAACAACAACAAGAAGTCAAAATGTTTTGGCTTCGATGTCATCTGCACAATGTGGAAATACTGAATAGTTTATTCCTCACTCATAATTAGAGTTCACTGTTGAACGTCTCAAAAATCGCAGGGAAAAACGCTCCATTGTTCTGCACTTTCTTTTGTAAAGCTGTTACGTGTTCAGCCTCTAAAGAATGCATTTTTGGAGAAGAACTATGCACTGATTACTTTACAAAGTAAAGTTCCTTTGCTCGGTCCTGCAACCTGAGAGTAACGAATGAAATTGTCAACCGTGCATTTTTAAACGAACGTTTTCATTTCAACATCTGGATTAAGATGCCACAATGAAAAACAGCACACAGGCTTCCCTCTGCTCCCTTCATACATCTCCCATTCTTACATTTCAGAACCAGTGAAGTTTCAAAGCAAACAAAGAATCAGTTGGTGCTGCTAATGCCTTGCTTCTTACTCAATAGCCTGATGTCATGAAAAGACCATATTTTTCAAATCTACAGCTCCGTGAGCCAAAAAAGTTCATATACATTCCCACCCCAGAAATATAAAGTCAGGAATACAGCTGAAAGTGATTACTTAGATATTTTTATATGATGAAATTCAAAAGCTGCTTCAAGTGATTTACAAAATCTTCTGTAAGACAAATCCCACATCTGTGCTGACCACTTGCCTCCCAGATCTCAGCAGATGGCAATTTCAAACAGAAAAGTTCTGAGTCCCTGAAAATCAGGGTGTACCTTAAACTGTAATCAAGGGTTTGAAGATTTTTTTTCTCCACAAAAAAATTGTGGACAGCCTAATTTAGTGACATTTCTATCTTGTCCCCACCATTTCTTGTACAAAGTCTACACACAAAATTAGTACCTGGTGTCTTATTAGGAGAGGCTCCCACGGTAGATGGTCTTTTCAGATACAGGGAAAAACACTGTGTCCCAACCAAAGGGATTTTACCAGTGTGAGCAAAGGGAGATCCTCAAATTGTTTTCAGATACTTGACTGAATAATCACAGAAAAACAATCAACATGTTTTGCATTTGTTTAAATCCAGAACAGAAGCGTCTCAGCCTTCCCAAGAAGGATCAGTACAACCCTCAACCAGATGCATAAATACAGCAGAAAAACACAAAACACGAGAGAGGCAAAGCACAGCCCCAGCACCACTGCAGCACTGTGTGGATGCACCAAGGAAGAGTCAGGAGAAAATTCAAGATTAAAAAGAATGAGGAAGACGACTGGGCCAAGAAAGTAACAAATAAAAACAAAAGCAAAGGCAAATAAACAATGGTGAAAGATAAACTGCTGCTCCCTCACTGTAGAGCTTTTTCTCCTCCAGCACTCTCCTTTCTCCCACTCCTATGTGGAACCACGTGAGAGGATCTACTCAGTGGAGAATGTGAATGGTTTATCATTTTTTAGCAGAGATGACCAAGATGTCCCACAGCAACACAGCACTCCTCCAACAGCCTGTGTGCCATAAGGCCTTGAAAAGCACCCAAATTCACCCTGAGTGCAGGTGGACTCTGCAGCAGGGATGGTGTGGAGCTCACCAGGAGAAGTCTGGGATGCTTCCGACAGCAGGAAGGGAGACACCTCCTTGTGGGTGCTGGGGGGACATCAGGGCATGTAGGCAGATGGGGGCTGATTACTGAGGCCCTCAGCAGCAATCAGGATATTAAAGCTGTTATTAAATCAACCCTCCAGAACTCGAGCAGATGTCTGTGCAAACGGACAACAACGGGGTGACGTTAAACCAAAACCACAACCAAAACGAAGACACCGAGCAACGTCTTCTCCCCATTGCTCTGCTCAGCCATGCCAGGCATTATCAGAAGACAAATCAATTACCAAAAGCTACCTGTGGCTGCCCAAATCCAGGCATGAACAACTTAACTGAGGGCGTGCACCACGAGCTAAAGGCCTCCAATCTCATTTGGCTCATTCTGGTTTTGTCCTTGAAAAAACCCACCCAATAATAGGTCTGGCTGTGGCTCAGACAGAGGCATAATGCCATCCTCCTCATTAATCAAAGGCTTTCCCCATGGCCAGATGTTTGCTGACTTGTACTGCTTTCTTTTATTACTGGTTTGGAGGCAAAAATTGCTGTGTGCTGAAGTTACTCCAATTGAACTGGCTGTCCCTGGTAACTGCACCCCAGCATTATTGAGTTACCGAGGCATTCAACGAAGAGTGGCTGTTTGCTTTGACAATTCCATCTACTTTGCCCAATAACCATCAGAGTAAGATGCTAATTTACTTTTAGGACTGTGGGAATTGTACTGCAAACCCAGAAAGGAGCCAGGGTTTTAAGATCTGTCAATGTTTGGTGCCCAGGGTTTGGAAGAAGGAGAGATGTAGAAAAATGCAGAGTATGCCAGAGAAGGACAATGACAGATGGACCTTAAAAGTCACAGTTTTCAGTAACACTGAGCAAAAAAAATGATGCTTTTCTATAGGATAGGAAGCCATCATCTTTCCACAAAGCTTTCATGGCCTCAGTAAATAAAGTAACCAACCCACAATGGGAAGAGCTGGCTTGAAAGGACTTCTGGAGGTCTTTGAGCCTGGGCATCACCCACACTCCACCCTGCTGGGCAGAGCTTCTCCCAAACTTCTTCCCTGTAACCTGCAAGGATTGGGAAGCTGAGAGCCCAGGGACAGAGCTCTCAGTGTTCCCATCCCTCTTGCTGCCTCTACCCTGCATCTACAATATCCCTTTCTTCCCATAAATCTATATAATTCGCTGGGGTTTAGGAGTATCCTTTAGTGCAAAGGAATCATAACTCAAAAGCACTGCCTACATTCCTCTAATACTTTTGTTTTAAAACAAATTAAGCCCGTGAGGTACTGAACATATGCTCGACATCCCCAGCTCTCGCTGGCATGTTTTTGAAAAATAGAAAGTTTGTGCTTTTCTGGGGAGTCAGGTCATTAACCCGACTATTTAAAAAATCAGCCTATTATACAAGGAAACTTCTAACTGCCTGAGCTACAGGTTATAAATCTCCTGTTTAGAAATCTGATATCCTGACATAATTGCCCTTACAACTTACAAATAGGTTCTCTGTTATCCGTAGATTAAGCTTCCTCCAAAGCCACATCACATCTGCTTAGTTTTGAAAATATACAGCATGAGCTTCAATTACTTTACACTCCACACAAAAATAATCCTGAATTTAACTCAGGGCTTCTTAGAATAAGAGTTTAAGACCCCATAATCTTTTTATTTCATGTTTTCTTGCAATCTAATAGATGGAAGCATTGGCCAGCATGTAAAATTAATGCCACCTTCCACTGCTATGATTTCCAAACCATTTAACTACATTGCAGTGGAATTTTTAAAGCAAATACAGCAAGCAGAAATCCCACCATCTAAATAATCTGAAATGTTCTGTAGGGAAATGGTCAGCTACAAATTGGAACCACAGTGTTTTCACATCCCTGTAGGAAGAGGGTTTGGTTTAAAAGAAACCTGAGTTAAACTGCAGTTTCTCTGAAGGATGAAGTTTCTGTTGCAGCACCTCTGATTAATGAAACTGCTCAGATACTGACCACTTGGGTGAGCTCCCAGTTAGAAGTGTCTGGACTTCAAAGAGGCAAACTGGGGGCCTTGGGCAGCATTATCATCCAGGTGCACAGCATTAAATACACAAAGAGTTTTTGCAGAACTGGGGGCTTAGTGACAAAAAACGGCGGCAAACGAGGAAAAAAAAAAGGGCAAATCCCTATTCCAAAGCTACATCTCTTCTCAGCAGCTGGGACATCACACGGCGCTGCCAGACAACAACCAACTATTCCTTAAACAATTCCTCTACCTAAGGAACAGAGCAGGGCTCAGAGACCCATCCTGGAAGATGTCATCCCTCTCATCCCTTTCATCACAACACAGCCTCACGGTGTCCAGACACAGGGGATGCCTGGGGGGGCTCAGCCGCCCCCAGCCCAGCAGGTACCAGCGTTATCCCAGACCCAGCCAAAGCTGAGCCAGAGTCTGCCCGCTGCTTCCACACCCGCTGCCTCAACCACTAGGCAGAAAGATGCTTAGAAATGGCACTGTGGGGCACCATCTTTTCAATTCTTACTCAATTGCTTCCAGAGATTAGATTTGTAAAGAGGCTTTTTCTTTTTTTTTTCCTTCTAAGCGTTGCAAGCTCGTTGGGAAGTGGAGGCTCAGCCTGTGCCTTCCTTTTCCTCGCAGCCTGCCCCGTCTGGGTCTTAGCGTGCTTTCTGTCCATGATCTTTCAGATTAAACTCTACGGACGAGAGGCTGTAACTTGCAGAGTATCGAGCACACCAAACGAGAGGAACAAACCCCATCCCACAAACTGGCCGGGCAGCTTCGCCAGCAGCTCCCAGCCGAGCCGGGCTCACTCGCTCCTCAACCACCGCGTGTCCTCCCACGGCTGGCGGGGCCCACGGCTCCTTTCTGTGCCCAAACCCAGGCAGAAGCCCCCGGGCACCGTGTCCGCTGCCCACGCCAAGGTCTGCTTTCCCCGGGCGCCCACCTGAGCGACGCCGTGCCCGGAGGAGCTGCTCCCCTCACACCTCACCTGCAGCCCCGCTCCCCTGCCGAGGCCAGCGGCTCATGCACGGACCGCGATGCCCATCCCAGGGCTCCCCTGCCGCGGGCTCCCCCGGGGCCGCGGCTCCCAGGCCCCGCAGGAGCCGGGCGAGACGGCGTCACC
>VZRH01003874.1:0-16473 GCA_013397555.1 Urocynchramus pylzowi
GGAGCGCGTCCCCGCGACGGGGATCGCGGTGGGCTCGGCTGCCCGCAGCCGGGCAGCGCTCCCCGGGCGCTCCGGGATGCTGAGGAGGAGACTTCGGCCCCTGCTGGTCCCGTGCCGCCGGGTTTCGGCTGCCTCCAGCCTCCGGGCACGGCTCTGCGACCGGGGCCACGGCGCGGTCCCTCGGCCACTCTCCGCTCTTGCCTGGCTGGCGCCCGGATCCTTATTCTTGCCCCAGGCGCTCTTGCTGCTGCCCAGCGTGGTCCCTGCTTCCCTGAGCACGGCTGTGGAAGAGAACTGGTGGGCTCGGGGAGGGGGACTAAGCTGTTGAACTGCTCTGTGAAACCAGGCCTGAGCCCTGGCACTGCCACTCACCCCTTGGGTGACAAGAGAGTCACACTTCTTAGTGCCAGGTCCGTACCTGCCCTTCCAGCGAGCTCTGGGTGCCCTTTGTCTCGCTGTCCTGAAATCCTCCCTGGACTGGAGCTGCTGTTTGCCATTTGTCTGGACCCTCTGCAGGGAAATGACCCTTTGGTAGCTGGCACAGCCAGTGCTGAGCACGTTTTGCAGAGGCTTCCTCAAAGGGGAACCACGCACCACAGCCCTGGTCCTAATCACTCGTGTGTGAAAGTTTGTGCTTTTAGTCTTCAGCTGTATCTGGTAAATAAGTACCAGTTGTTAAACTTCTCAGAGGCACCGTCCCTGACATCAAATCCCTGACCTGCTGTGTTCAGTCAGCAGAAGAAGTCTGCACTAGTTTCAGTTTCTGTAGATGAACACATCAAGCCCTCTCAGTCCCCTAAACCATCCTGCCTGCAGCACAGCCTGCTCCTCCATGAGCACAGACACTCCAGCCCAAACCTACAGCTGCTGTTTAATGATCCTTCCATGATAAACGCTGTGCTGGGATGATGCTGGAGGTACAGACCCCTCCTGTGGGGATTACTCACAGCAGTGGGTTGAACATGCCTGGGCCTGGCAGCAGGACTGCATCTGCAGGCAGCACTGGGAGTTCTGCAGAGGAGCAGGGATTGTTCTGCTCATCCTCTGACCCCTCAGAGCTGGTTTTCCAGCAGCTCTGGGCTCTTGTCTTGCCAACTGCTATGTGAGAAGGAGCACGAGCAGCTCCTGGGCATGGTTTCCAGCTGTGCCCACCCCTCAGTGGGTATCAATGTCCCCAGCTCCTGCCATCTGTTTCAAGCTGTGCCATGACTCCATGCCCTGGATGCCTGCAAGGGGGACATCCTCTTGCCAAGGGAAAATGAGGTCTGGAGTGCAACCTCTGCTGCAGCATTGTTACACTCTGCTGGCAAGGAACACACAGACTGGCCTTGGTGTCTCTCCAGGAGGAGAGGATGTTGTGGTTTTGGAGGATAGTTTTACACAGATGCACGCAAATGTGGAAAAGCACTGGGATGTTTTATTTTCCCTTCTCTGCACAGCGTTCATCCTGGAAAAGAGGATTTCTAGTGAAGTCCTTAAGCCTCTCTTAAATGGGGTCATCTGGCAGATTGGCTGTGTGACACCAAAATACCACGGGGCAGGTAGATATTGGCTTTGAAAGATAAAGCTACTGAGAGCCTGCTTGAGTCCTGGAGCTGCCTCCCCTGCCCAGCAGTGTTGGCAAGCAGGGATGGGTTCCCAGGACCTCAGCAGAGCCCTGGCCTCCAGGCATGGACAGAAGCACGAGGAAACCTGAGTGTTCATAGTCCATCTCCTGGAGGAGGGGTGGTGTTCCACAAGCCTTAACAGGTCCTCATCTCACCATCTCCTTCTCCTCTCATCCTAGTTCTTTGCCCAGCTGCTGGGGTTCCTGATCAGTGTGGTCAGCTCCATCTTCTGTGGCCACCTGGGGAAAGCTGAGCTGGATGCTGTGACCCTGGCTGTGTCCGTACGTATTCCCTTGGATATAAAACATGAATTATGTGTCACCAAAAAATGAAGAACCAAAAACTCCAGACCTCTAGGAACGTATATGTGAGGGCCCTGGGATTTTTTTTGCCCTGAGCACAGACAGGAGAGGGGAGCTGAGCAGTCAATGCCTGTGCCAGTGCAAGGCCAGCACCTGAGAGCCTCTGGCCAGCTCCCTGACCCCAGCAGACCTGGGCATGTAGCCAGGAGCAGCACTGTTTGTTGTGGTGCTTTAGATCTTCACCCCTTGCTAGAAGATCCTTTAGTTAAGGAGACTGTGTTATTCTGAGAAATAGAGAAGGACTGGAAAACTTCCCAGAAACTTGCAGCAGAACTGTCTCCCCACCCAGCTGGGAGGGAGGCAGTGCTGTGGGCCAGCTTTCCCTCTCTCTCCTGCAGGTTATCAACGTGACAGGCATCTCCATTGGTGCTGGCTTAGCCTCAGCATGTGACACACTGATGACCCAGGTCAGTAGCAGCTCCCCCTTTCCTGTGCCTGGGGGTGTTTGCTGGTGGTGTCTCGCCTCCTGTGCAGTGTGACCTGAGCACAAAGGGCAGGGCTGTGGCAGCTGCCTGACAGAGCAGGGTTGGAAACGCTCTGGCTGGAGCCTGCTCCTTCCCCAAGGAGCCCTGGGCCATGCCTGGGTGCCAAAGGATTTGCAATCTGCAGGTTACACCTAACCAGTCTGGTATCTGCAGCTGCAAGGCATGGGAAAGGCATTTCATTGTCCTGTTGCTGCCCAGCCCCTTTGGCTCCCTGTGATGCCCACCCTGATCCTCTCTCCTGACCCAGACATATGGCAGCAAGAACCTGAAGCAGGTGGGCACCATCCTGCAGCGGGGCATCCTCATCCTGCTGCTGTTCTGCTTCCCCTGCTGGGCCCTCTTCATCAACACTGAGAGGATCCTCCTGCTCATCCGACAGGACCCCGAGGTCTCCAGGTCAGGAATGAGATCCAGCCCTTCTGGATCAGGCATTTGCCATGGAGTGTTGAAATCAAGGCTCTCTGGAGCTCGAGTGCAGCGCTGTTTGGCTTGGCTCTTGCTTTGCTGGATCATTAACTGGGGAAACAACTCTCTTTCCAGGTTAACTCAGCTCTACGTGATGATCTTTATTCCAGCGCTTCCTGTAAGTCTCTGCTAAGCTGTTAGAAGCTCTGTGTACCTTAGTAACACCAGGGAAAGGAGGGAAGGCCTTTGCTGTGTGCCTCACAGGGCAGGTTTGGGGCTGTACAACGTGCCCCTTGACCTTGTGCCTTACAGGATGGCCACAGCAGCTGCTGGACCAGCAAACAGGGGCTCTCTCATCTTCCTCTGCAAAGGCTTTTGCTGTGGCCACGTAACTTGTGATGGACATTGGAACCAGGGCCTCCAGGCTCACTCTTAGCCCCAAGATAAAGGCTGGAGCTGTTCCCACCCTCCCAGCTGCTGGGCTCTGACTCCTCTGAGGCAGGGAGCAGTACCCCTGTGGGATGAGGGTCTGTAGGTTTATCCTTCCAAGCTTTCCAGGCTTTCCCACACTGATGAGGAAGCACTGGAGATTTCCCATTTGGAGACTGATCTGTCTTCCCAGTGGGAATGAGATGTGCTTTTTGTCTCTCTTGCTTTTGGGTGCTGGCAGTGCTTCAGCTGGAGCACAGGGGTTTTGGAGGAAGGTGGAGGGGGGCTGATCTGTCAGTGCCCAGTGGTCACAGTGAGGTGATGAACTGAATCCTGATTTTTCCAGGCGGCGTTTCTGTACCAGCTGCTGACAAGATATTTACTGAGTCAGGTATTGTATAAGTGGCCAGCTTCTGGCCATGGAATAAAGGTATTCCATGGATAAACTTGGGGATCTCAGTTCACCGTGTTCCAGGGAGAGCTGGGCTGGGGAATGTGAGATGAGCCAGCCCTGGCTGAGCTCATGGGAACCACTCTTAGCTGGCTCCATTTCCTACTTCCCAACTCTGTGTTTTATGGGTTGCACCAGCTCCTGAGCTCTGCTTGTCACCTCCTGCACGTCCCACAGAGCCCAGCCTCACCTGGAACATGAGCTG
Source organism: Urocynchramus pylzowi (assembly GCA_013397555.1). Lineage (NCBI taxonomy): Eukaryota > Metazoa > Chordata > Aves > Passeriformes > Fringillidae > Urocynchramus > Urocynchramus pylzowi. The sequence goes on from VZRH01003874.1 coordinate 3,945, forward strand.
CCTTCTTGGCTTTCTCCTTGGGCATTGCTGGAGGTCTCCCTTGTGCTCACTGGATGGGGCTTGGGCTGCCTTTTGGAGAAGCAAATTCCAAAGTTCCTCCTTGGCTTCCAGGAGATCATTATGCCTCAGGTGGTGACAGGGATTGCAGCCAACATCCTCAATGCAGCCATGAACGCCTTCCTCCTCTATGCTCTGCAGCTGGGCATGGTGTAAGTGTGAGCAGGGCTGGGGACAGGCTCTCCCTGGGTGCAGGGGTTTGCTCAGGGCAGGAGGGGGTTCCCAGTTCTGCCACCTCCTCCCTCCAGCCCCCAGGCTGCAAAGCTGAGGCTGGAGGGGTCTGTCCCATATCTGCAGCCAGGTTGCTGTGGGTGCCCTCGGGTCTGTCCTGCTGTGGCTCAGGAGGTGGGCAAGGATGTCACTTGTAACCTGCCTGTCTCTCCCCAGGGGCTCTGCCTGGGCTAACATGGTTTCTCAGTACACCCAGGCCATCCTCCTCATCCTTTACATGTGGTGGAAGAAGATCCATGTGAAGACCTGGGGAGGTACTGTTCTATCTTAATCCTTCAGAATAGCAGTGTCTTTGGCATTGTCACCAGCACGTGACAAAGGGATTGCCATGCCCTCACAGTGGGAAGATGCTGTAGCCATGTCCTCAAGGCCTTTATTCTAGCTCCAAACATGTCCTTGTCAAATATTCTGTCTCAGGAATGCAGCATGGCTCTCAGCAATCCTGGGCTGATGTTCTGGGAGCTGCAGGGGCAGGGGGGGTGTCCTCAGAGAGTGGATGTGGCTCCCCTTTAGGGGAGCAGGTGGATAACACACATTCATTCTGCTTCCCCTCCTCCTCCCAGGCTGGAGCAGGGAGTGCCTGGTGGACTGGGGCTCCTTCATCTGGCTGGCAGTGCCTGGCATGGTCATGATGTGTATTGAGTGGTGGACCTTTGAGATTGGGAGCTTCTTGGCTGGTGAGTCCAAATCCTCTTTTCCCTCTGGTTCCTGGTGGCTGCTGCTTGAGCTTGTCCCCAGAGCCCCCCTGCCAGCAGCAGCCTCCTCACCTCCAGGGCTGGGTCTGCAGGGCACTGCAGGGAGTTCCATCTGTTCCATGGGGACAGGTGCCTCCTTTTCAGCCAGTGAAGGAGGTGGCAAATCTTTTCCAGGGCTGATCAGTGTGGTGGAGCTGGGTGCACAGTCTGTCATCTACGAGCTCGCCTGTGTGGCATACATGGTAAGGGCTGGGGGTGTGAAACCCTAAACAGCCTGGGAGGAACCCCAAAACAGTGGCCCTGGGGATCAGAGCTGAGGTGGGAAGCAGGGGCTGGCACCAGGCAGGTGATGCCTCACATATCACATATATATTGTGATATTGCTGACATTGATGGGAAATCCCTTCACTGCAGCAATGCCAGTTTGTCCCCAGGGACAAACTTTCTTCCCACTGGGGAAGAAGAAAATCTCTGCAGGCTCTGCTGGCACTGCAGGCTCTGCTGGCACTCACCTCCTCCTGTCTCCTGCTTCTCAGGTGCCTCTGGGCATCAGTGTGGCTGCCAGTGTTAGAGTGGGGAATGCCTTGGGAGCAGGGAATGTGGAGCAAGCCAAGACCTCCTGCATCACTGCACTGCTGTGCACAGGTCAGTGCAGCCCTGCAGAGCAGAATAAAGGGCAATTATCAGCAATTGGTTCAGTTTCCCTCCCCCAAGGCTGGGGATCTCCCATAGGAACCCAGTCCCACTTGTTTGGACCCTTTGGGCAAGGCAAGACCCTGACTCTTCTGTTATGAGCCTGGTGCAAAGGCTTTGATACTTAAAAATGCAGCTTAGTGTTCTGTCCTCACACTCCAGAGGGTAGAGGGAGAGGAAAACAGACTTGTCCTCTGCTGCCAGTATTATTTGAGGTCAGTGAAGTCCAGTCCCCACCACATGGAGCCCCTGAGGCCTGGGTCAGGAGCAGGATGTGCTGCCCTTGAAGAAATTTGACTATTCTTTTTTTCTTTCAGGAGTTTTTGCTGTGGTGGTTGCAGCATTACTGGGGAGCCTGAAGGACGTGGTGGGGTACATCTTCACCAATGACACGTGGGTTAACAGCTTTCTTTTAAGTATTATTGCCTTCTTGGAGGCTGTTATTTATAGCCCAGAAGTTGCTGACAGATAAGGGTTCATAAACCTCTACCTGGCAAACATTCCTCAAATGTTCCTCCCCATTTCCCAGTGTCCTTGGGCAGCACAGCTGCTTCTAGCACTGGGACACCACCATGGTAGCAGGCTGGGATCAAGGAACTGGGATCAGCCTTTGTGGCTGATTGAGGAAGGTCTGTGAGAACCACAGACCAGGTGGTGCTGCTTCCCCTGATCAGTCCATCTGTCTTCCCAACAGGGAGATTGTCACCTTGGTGTCCAGAGTGATGCTCATCTTTGGTCCCTTCCACTTGCTGGATGCCACAGCAGTGAGTATTGCAGCACGTGGAGTGACTCCTCCCTGCAGCTGGGGTGCAAAGCTGCCTGAAGCCCACTCAGCACCTCTTAAAATGATCCAGAGAAGCCAACTGAGAAACTGTCAAAGCAGCTGCTTGTGTTACCTGTGACACCTCGGTGTCCTCTGTGCTTGTGGCTGCCCCTTGGCATTGCTGCAGACACCCCAGGTTTTCCTCCTCTTTTCCCCTGGCCACAGCTCCAGCTTTTTACTGCTTTATCAAAGCAACACAAGTGAGCAGCTGGCTCTCCAGAGATACCAGGTTCTCCCAGCACACTGGGATACTCAATAGACAGTAATTCTGGCCTGTTTCCTCCTGTCATGTCCTGGAGGAGGCACCTGGGCTCTGGGGGAAGCTCTTTGGGATCTGCTCGGTGTCTGTGTCGCCCGCTGGAGTGAGACGAGCCCCACACCACGTGCTCCAGAATGTGACTTTGCTCCTTCTTGTCTTGGTGGGAGAGTGCTGTGGGTTTCCCTGTGCCCAGGGCAGTGTTCCCTGGCAGTGACCCCTGTGCCTGCTCTCCTCAGGCGACGTGTGGCGGGGTGCTGCGGGGCACGGGCCGGCAGAAGCTGGGCGCCATGGCCAACGCCGTCAGCTATTACACCATCGGCTTCCCCATCGGCATCTCCCTGATGTTTGCAGCCAAGATGGGGGTGTTAGGTACGTGTGCCCTCCAGCTGGCGTGGCATGGGCTGTGCTGAGCAAAGGCTCAGCCCTGGAACTCGTGCCTGGATCTTCCTTTGGATCAGTGGGGCTGGATTTCGCACTGCTGTGTTTGGGGCGGGCGCTGAGTTGGTCCCGGTAAATCCAGGCTTACTCCCAGCTTCCCCAGGAGCTGTTTCTTTCAAAGTTCTCGGGCTGAAGTCCTTGGGCATTCTGGCAGGGACTGGCAAAGGCAGGTTTTTCCTCAAGCCCTCCCTGAAGTAACTTCCCCCTGCTGCAGGTCTGTGGGTTGGGATGATCATCTGCATCTCCGTGCAAGCCCTTTCCTTCTTGGCTTTTGTCATCCGCATGGATTGGAGGAAAGCTGCAGAGGAGGTGAGAAAAAAAGAAAACCTACCTTTTCTCTGGTAGTTCTTGAAAGGTGCTGAGTTAACTCCTGTTTCAGTACAACACTACAGCCCTCTAGGAGGTGGCAGAAGTGAACTGGGGTCTGTCCTTCTCCTGTAGCAGAGCAGCAATTTGGTACTGAGAATGCTTGTCTTGGGAGAGTGGAGGGTTTTTTGGGCTGGGCAGGACACCCTTGCCCTGAGAAGAGCAACTCTTCCCTGTGTTTTTAGGCTCAAGTCCGAGCTGGAATGAAAGAACAAGTGGAAGACGTGACCTCCAATGGCACAGCTGCTAACAAAACATCAGCTGTGGGTATGCAGCCGGGCCTGACACCAGGCTGGGAGCCCAAATTCTCCACCCAACCCCTTCCTTTCCTTCCCAACTGTGGCAACCACGTCTGTCCTGGAGGCTCAAATGGCAGGAAAGAGCACAGTGCCTGCTGCTGGCCCTGGGCACTGGCACTGAGCAACGGGGTATACAAGACACAGCTTGCAGCTGTGTGTCCCAGTGTCCCCAAACCTTAGGAAAGGACCCTGAGGATTGTCACAGGTGCTCGTGCAGCCTCCCTGCAGCGCTCTGTGTCCCACAGGTTACACCTCCCTCGACACGGACACCGGGGACACCGCGGTCCTGCCCGAGAGCATGGTGATGGCTGAGAGGCAGCCTGACCACGAGCTCAGCACCCAGGAGGAGCCTGCTGTTGTCCCTGTCCTTGCCCCTGCGCCGTGGAGGGCCCTGATCCTGCGCCGTGGGCTGGCTGCTGCTGCTGCCATCGCTGTGCTGCTGGTGGGAATCCTGGTCCGGCTCCTGACTGGCAATGGCTAAAGCCAGGGACACTGGGGAGCTGTGCACGGAGCAGGAGGGCACGTGGCAATGTCCCAGAGGATGGAGGGGGGAAGGAATTTCCCTGCAGTGCCTTACAAAAAGTCCCTTTGCACAGTTTCTGGTTAGCTCACAACGTTTTATCCCACACGCAGAGTTCTTAAAGGGGGTGAGGATGTGGCACCTGGGAAAGAAAGGCTGGAGAGCTGGTTCCTCTCCTGCACTGCACTGGGATGGCACTGGTGAGAGGTGGGAGTGGATCCTGGGGCTGAGCCCAGAAGGAGACAGGGTCCTGGTGCTGCTGTCCTGCTCTCTGGGGACATTGGACCATGTCATTTGCTCATGGCAGGGGCTCCTGCTGCCCACAGCACGTTTCCTCACACGCCAGCCTGTACCAGCATCCTGGGGTGGCAAATCCCACTTGCAGCCACTGTGGAACAAAATGGATTTTGCTGGAAGATGTCTATCTCTGCTGTTGGGTGCTGGCTGCTGGCCCTGACCCTGCTCTCCCTCTGCAGGGCAGGCACAGGGCCTAAAGCAACTCTTCTTTGCACTTTTGTAAGGTGGGATTTTGATACAATAAAGTTTTCTGAGTAAATGTTAGGCTGTTTAATATGGTGTGAGCATGACCCTGGTCCTTGGCAGGACTGTGCTGTTAAAGAGGAAAGATTTGGGTCTGGTCCTGGCCCTGAGGTTTGGGGCTGGCTCCAGACACAGTGTTATCACTCTTCCCCTTGGGTACAAAAGCAAGATTTGTTGTTGTCACGGTTGTTGAGCACCGTGGTTTTCAGGGGCTGTGTTGCTCAACCCTACAGAGCCATCAAAGAACTGCCCTATGTCACAATGCAGACAGCCCAGCACTGAGCCCCCTGGGCCTGGCCCGGGCTCTCACCTGCAGCTGAGCGACTGTGACGTGTCACCTGCTGGGCCCTGGGAGGTCAATACCTCATACACATGTGTGGCACCTCCCTGTCACCCCACAGCTCACCTGGCGGTGGTGGCCTGTGAATGAAAAAATGTGACACCAAGTTTGAAACTGCCACCATCCCCAACACCAGCGGGAGGCCGTGCCAGATCCTGCCCTGCTCAGAATCCCGGTAGGTTTGGGATGGAGAGAGGGGAGAGCAGGGAGGTGTCTCACTCGGTCCCATGAGTTATCCCAGCCCACTCCGCGCAGGTGGGGTCTGCACTGGCAGCATCCCCCTCCCCGCGGGGCCAAGGACACCGCATTCGGCCCGGGGGAGCGCTGCCAGTGAAACCCGAGCCGGCGGGGCTGTGCCAGGACAGCGGGAGCCAAGGGGCCGGCTTGTCTTGGCCACTGTGATGGGAGTGAGTGAGACACAGCCCCGCCACTGCCGGCAGCGGCTCACCACAGCCGCACACAGCCCCCACAGCCCCTCCACCGCCGCTGCGAGAGCAGGAGCAGCCTCCAGCCACTGCCCGGTGGAGCTGTGGTGAAGCAGGACAGGTAGGAGGGCTCACAGGGAGGATTCAGGATGGCTCGGCCCCTAACGCTGGCTCGGGACAGGCAGCAGGTGCCTCGCACTGCCGGGAGCCTCGCTGGGCTGCGGCGCTCCGTGCCCTGCCCTGCCCCGCTGCCCACGCTCGCCTCGGCCAGCCAGGCGCGGGCAGCATGTGGCCGGATCTCCGGATCCCGGCCCCGGCTGAAGTTCAGCCCTGCGTGGTTACACATTGCTCCTCCGGCCGGGTTTAACAGAGCGCGGAGGAAGGGGCTCCTTCCACTCCCCCGGCAGGGCAGCATGAAGCCGGAGAACTTCCCCGAGGAGAATGGCTTCGGGGAGGGAAGGGCCGCTAGCCAGGGCAGCCTCACACCCGGGAGCTGCCAGAAGAAACGCCGCTGGATTCCGGAAAACTTCTGGGTGGACGTGAGGCAGCTGCTGGTGCTGGCGGGGCCGCTGGTAAGAGACTCCCCCCAGCACAACCAGCCCTGCTCACCTCCATCCCTAACCTTCAGCTCTCCTCCGTGCTTAGATCCTGATCCAGCTGCTGATCTTCCTGATCCACCTTGTCAGCTCCATATTCTGTGGCCACCTGGGCAAGGTTGAGCTGGCCTCTGTCACGCTGGCCATCGCCGTAAGCATTCCCGGGGCCGGGCACCAGCTCCCTCCCTGCTGACACGGGGATGAGATATGGCAGGGGAAAAGGACAGGGGAGATTTCACACTCCCACTTTTCCTTTCATCCCCTCTCCCTGTCTGAAAGTCTTAAATGCTCACCTTCACTCCTTGCTTTTTTAACTCCCAGGTTATAAATGTCACTGCCATCTCTGTAGGTTACGGTTTGACTTCAGCATGTGACACCTTGATATCACAGGTGGGTAGGACATGCTGGCTTGTCCTGGGGACATGGGGGGGTTTCCAGCATCAGCTGATGATGCCCAGGCACCTCATGGAGCCCTGGCTGCTCCTGCGAGCTGGGGACTCTTATCCCCAGGTAACAATCCCTTAACGAGGAGATCCGTGCTCCAAATCCTTCCCAGGAGGTTTTCAGGGTGGTCAGGGCTGTTCTGTGCTCTTCAGGGCCCCTTTTCTCCCAGCACCAGCTGATTTCACTGCTGCCCTCTCACCCTGCAGACCTATGGCAGCAAGAACCTGCTGCGCGTGGGGGTGATCCTGCAGCGTGCCACCATCATCATCCTCCTCTGCTGCTTCCCTTGCTGCGCCATCCTCATCAACATCGAGCAGCTGATGCTGCTCATGCAGCAGGATCCCGACGTCTCCAGGTTGGGTGGACCCCTCATCCCTCCCCGGTGTGGAGGGGCTGAGAGGAGGGTGGCCATGGCCATGCCCCTCCCTGGCCCCCCTCTCTGTGCCCCCAGGCTGACCCAGCACTACGTGAATGCATTTCTCCCTGCCCTCCCGGTGAGTGCCCGTGGGCACCCTGGATGCCACCTGCACCTGGGGACAGGCTGTCCCCATCCTGCAGCTCAGCACTGGCTCATCTCATCCAAAATTCCCTTTGCAGGCGGTTTTTCTGTATAACCTGGAGACGAGATACCTGCAGAACCAGGTGGGTCCCGAAGTCCTCACACCCACCCTGGCTCAGGGCTCCCTTCCACAGTGCATCCAGGGTTTCCATGCTCACTGTTCCCAGTGACAAGGTGCCTCAAAACAGCTCTGACCCTGTAGATCACCCCATTCCACAGCCAGCTGTATCCATCCACCTCCCTTCATATGCCCCACCTCAGGGATTTACCTCCATCACACTCATTTTCCAAGCAAGCTACATCACTGGAAGTTTGGGGTTTTTTTCTGGGAAAGGCACTGAGAGTGGCCCTGAGGGGACCTTCACACCTCCCTCCCAAAACCTTTGGGAAGACCCCCCCATCTCCTCCTCTTTGCAGATGATCATGTGGCCCTTGGTGCTGAGTGGGGTCATCGGCAACCTCATCAACGTGGCTGCAAACTACGTCCTCCTCTTCGTGTTCCACATGGGCGTCATGTGAGTAGCACCTGTGTCCCCTGGAGAGGAAAACAGGGCACCTGGCAATGGCAAGGGAACACTGAGCTCACGGGGGTACAGCAGGATGTCTTTTTCCACCCTGAGGGAGGCATAAGCAGGATGCCAATGACCTTTCTCACTTCCTCTGCAGGGGCTCTGCCTGGGCCAACACCGTCGCTCAGTACTCACAAACCATTTTCTTGTTCCTGTACATCATAGGCAGGAAACTCCACCTGAACACCTGGGGAGGTAAGGGTATCTCCCCTGCTCCCTCTGCTTCCTGCATTGCCCAGAAGTGTCCATAAAACTTCTATCAGGTGTTCTTGATAGAAGAGGAATTCTGCTAGTCCTGGTGGTGAAATATTAACCCCGGCCCGCGGTGCCCCGGGTACCACAGTGCTGCTTCAGTGGCACTCGTCACGCGCCAGCACCGGCAGAGCTGTGTGACCAGCACTAAACATTAATTCTACAGAAATGAAACTTTCTGCTGAGGCTTTGGAAGGTTCAGCCCCAAAGCCAGATGAGCACAGATGTAAGCAGGAGGTTGTCCTTGGACACCGCTCCAGGAGGGATGGGCTGAGGGTTGTGCTGCTCTGTGGCCCATGGGGCAGCAGCAGAGAGGTTGTAGGTGGACACTGAGCTGCTGGAGATCCTGTGGAGTGCTGCCTCTGAGAACAGGAATAGCACCTCCAGCTGCCCCAGGTGCTGTGCAGGATGTAACACATGGCCAGTCTGGTCATCCATCAGGTGTTTCTCCTCTCAACAGGCTGGTCCAGCGAGTGCCTGCTGGAGTGGGACAGCTTCACCTCCCTGGCTATCCCCAGCATGCTCATGATGTGCATCGAGTGGTGGACCTATGAGATCGGGAGCTTCTTGATAGGTCAGTGGAGAGGGGACAGTGCCAGGACATGGCCAGGCTTGACCCAGAGCAGCACCCACAGCCAGCACTGACCCCCCCCTGTCCCACAGGCCTGCTGAGTGTTGTCGAGCTCTCTGTCCAGTCCATCATCTATGAGGTGTCTGTGGTGGCTTTCATGGTAAGGGCTCCGAGGGGGCTGTCCCCAGACAGGCACACAACAAAAATCTGCTCCAGAAAACCCCCATCTTCCTCCCTCTGCACTCGAATCTCTCCCTGCTCCTGCCTCTCCCTCCTTACAGAAATGTTTTAAATCAAATCCTGAACTCCATCCTGCTCTCTGCTGGGTGGGCATCCCCCTGTCACTGTGACAACCCCGTTGTCAGACACGTGTGAGCCCTGTGCTTGCAGATCCCCCTGGGGCTGGGCACAGCTGCCAGCGTGCAGGTGGGCAACGCGCTGGGCGCCGGCAACGTCGAGATGGCCAAGAGATCCTCCAGCACCAGCCTGATCTGCACGGGTCAGTCCACAACAGCCTGGAAAGCTCTTCCTGGCCTCCTTCCCATGGAGTAGGGAGTGTTTGCAGTCCTCTGCCTGCCTCTTTTCCCCCTGCTCTCCAGCCAGGCTGGGCTCAGCTCTGTGCTGTGTTTTCAGGGGTGTTCTCCGTAATTGTGGGGTCCATTTTAGCTGCCACAAGGAACGTGCTGGGATACGTCTTCACCACGGAGAAGTGAGTGCCCCCAGCTCCTGGCCTCAGTGTGTGGAGGTCAGTTCCCAAAAGTGATCCTTGGCTTTCCTCCATCCCCAGGGAAATCATTGACTTGGTGGCGTGGGTCATGCCTATCTACGTTGTCTTCCACTTGTTTGAAGCCATGACTGTAAGTCCCAGGGAATGCTGCTATTTTCCATGGGGAACCTTGGTGCTCAGCAGCAGTGTCATGGATCAGGCAGTCGAGGGTCCCTCAGGCTGCAGCTGAGCACCAGTGCCCACACCAGGACCCTGCAGAACTCCTGGGATCATCCCTTAGAAAACATCGAGCGCGTAAAAGGACGCTGACCCACAGGACTGGGCAGGGACACAGAAATAGTGGGCAGAGGCAGGGAGCTGGGTCATCTCCTGAACCAGGCCAAGGTGGTGCTCCCTGCCCCAGCCCCTCTCCCTCTCCTGGCAGGGTGCCTGCAGTGGGGTGCTCAGAGGCATCGGGAAGCAGAAATTTGGTGCCATCACCAACGCTGTGACTTACTACGGTGTGGGCATGCCCCTGGCAGCTGTGCTGCTCTTCGTGGCCAAGATCGGCGTCATGGGTACTGACCCCTGGGCACTGCACCCCCAAACCCCCCACGGGCAGGTGCAGCTCCACTGGGGCTCACCACAACCCTTGTGCCTGGCTCTGTCCCTCTGCTGATCTGCCTGCACACACTGGGGTGGACTGGGATGGCTCCTGCAGCTGCTGGGAGCTTTTACTGGGAAAAAGTAACCCCAAAGCAGGCACCCATGAGCACCCCGTGTCCCCACTGACCTGGGTGACATTCCCTCTCTGGCCCTGCTGTCCTGGGATGCTGGGGTGGCTCTGGCTGACGCTGTGTGCCCTCTGCAGGCCTGTGGATCTCGATGCTCATCTGCGTCTTCATCCTCTGCACCTGCTTCCTCACCTACATCTCCCGTGTGAACTGGGAGAAGGCAGCCAAGGAGGTAATCCAGGCACTGACAGCACATCCCTGCTCTGGGAAGGTCCTCAGTGCCCTGTTGGGGTGAGACAGGCTCAGTCTCATGTCCAAAATCTCCAGAGCAAAACCCATGACATCTCTGTATTCAGTTTCCCCCTGCACAAGCACTCAGTGGCCTCAAGGTTTCCCCCTGCACCTCTTTTGGGGACACAAAGCTCAGAGCAGATGGGGCTACCTCAGCCCTGAGCATCACCTTGTGCCTCAACTGCTCCAGGAAGGCCCCAAGAGAGGCAGCACAGCTTTGCTCCGTGGGAATCCCCAACTAAACCCAGCACATTCCCTCGCCAGGCTCAGCGCCGCGCAGGAGTGGCCCAGCTGTCAACACAGGAGCTGCCGGGCCTGGGCCCTGAAGGCTCCTTCAAGGACCTGGATATGGGACCAGCCCCCCAGCCCCACACTTACCTCCCTGCCAGGGCGGTGCTGGGGTCTGTCGGTATGGCAGGAGCTGGGCACTGCATGCAGGGGAGGGTTCGGTGCAGGAAGGGTCCCGAAAGGCTCAGGAACGAGCCCACAAAACGGGCGAGTATCATGCCGGTGACACCCTCAGCTGCTGGGAGAGCAGCAATTACAAGTGTGGGCTCGGGAGGGTGACAGAGGCTGGCAGAGGGACAACCCGTGGGCAGTCCTCACCTGGTCCCACCTCTGGGGCAGGACCTGGTTGAGCTCTCCACTGCTCCTAAGGTGCATTCAGCCCTGTGACAAAACCCTCCTGAGAAACCCCTCCGTCCCCCCCAAACCCCTCAAGCTCCGTTCTCCTTGCAGCTGGAATAGAGCTGCAGACCGATGTTGTGCTCACGAGCATCACCAAGACGGAGGGAGCCACGTACCAGCTGGAGCTGCGGGAGGCCACCTCCTCCCCGGCCACCCCCGTGGTCACCAAGCAGCTGATCTTGCGGCGCGGGCTGGCCGTGGCCGCAGCCATCGCCGCGCTGGCCCTCGGCATCGCCGTGAAGCTGATCACCACCACAGACTGACTCGCACCAAGGACTCTGGGGACTTGTTTTTGGGGTGAAAGCCTTTCCTGAGGGACAGGCGTACCAAGCACGGACGAGCCAGCGAGAAGATGGAGTGCACGCCTGTCCCGCAGGAGCCAAAGGGCCTCTGTCAGTGTTCAGCAGCGTTTGTGCAGATTTTGGTTGGGAACGGGCCCCGAGGCTGCTCTGGCACCCAAAATGCTGCTCTGAGCTGTCTAACACACACTGAGTGTGTGGGGGACCCCCCCAGCCCACGCTGCCACCACCCACTGGAGCTGAGCTCAGCCCAGCTCCTCCTGCTGCTCCATGACAAGTGCCCAATAAAGAATAAACCCAGCTGGAGTGGGACTGGCTCCTTGGGGTGGAGGGCAGGGCTGGGACAGAACAGGGAACATCCACACATGGGTCTTACCCTTCCCCAGGTGGCCTCTGCAGTAAAATAAAGGTTTTATTCAGCAAGGGTCAAGGGCAGCTCTCAGTTACAAGTTTGGAGGTAAAAGACTATCCATAAACTAATAAACCCCTGAAATTCAGTTACAGAAGAGGTGGCTGTGGCTGCTCTGCCACTCTGACCAAGGATGCCCGAGACCTGGGACTCCAGTTGCAGCAGTGCCCCTGTCTTTGCCCCAGTGGCCCCAAATACAGCAGCACAACAGTCCCTGGCACTTCTCAAGTCCTTGGGACAGCATGGCCACAGCTCAGGTGGCTTTTGCACACCTTGGATGGCTAAAGGTGGTTTCCCTGCAAGGAGCATCACCCATTCAGCCATGAGGCCCTTCAAGGATGAGATGCTGCAGGTTCTTCGAGGCTCCTTCCCTCTGCTCTGAGGACAGCCAGCCTGGACTGTCCCCTGCAGCGAGACCCTCATTTCCCAGGCTTATCACTGTGATGAGCAGCTTCCTCTGGGGATCAGGTGAGGTGTTACAGAGATAACAGGCTCAGTAACGACTGGCTTTGTTTAGATACCCTTGTGACAAACACTCCCACGTTCCCAGGAGTTTTTAGAGGAGCTACTGTTTACAAAGCAGGGTGGATGCTGTTTCCTTCCCTCTGCCACTCACTGCTCAGGTATGATCCACGGACTAGTATAGGTCTGGACAGATTCCTGTTTCAGCAGGAGCTGGAGCCTTTTACTTGGGGTGTCTCTGCTTTAGATGCCTTTTTTTTTTTT
>VZRH01003874.1:16496-28630 GCA_013397555.1 Urocynchramus pylzowi
TCTACCTCTTCAGTACATTCGCTGCTTTGGAAGAAATGAAATTGCAGCAAAGGAAAGTTCAGCAGTAGGACTGCAGGGAGCGAGCAGAGGGTCCAAGGGCTGGCTGCCCATCACCCCTCTCAATGGGGGCACAGCACCTGGAAAGGCACAAAACCAGGGATGAGTCCTCCAGGGAGGGAGCAGAGCTCAAAGGAGCAGGGTGATGAAGGGTTAGGAGGGGCTCAGGGGACAGAGCTGGGAGTACACACTCACAGGGACAGCAGAGACCCAAAGCTCACCTTTGCCACCACGGCTTTCACAGCCGCCAGCAGGACCGAGATGAACTGTCCCACTCTGCTCCTGTTACACTGCTTCAGCAGGAAGAGCTTGGCCAGCTGCATCATCTCCACGCTGCCAGGTGGGTACCTGAGTTTGTTCACAACATCCCACCTCAGGTCCTTGATGAGGCAGGCGCGGCGGTGGGAGAAGGTCTCGAAGCTGTACCTGCCGTGGTAGGCGCCCATCCCGCTGTGGCCTGGGGGACACAGCCAGGCAGCTCACACCAGGCACAGGGACACCTGCGTTTCTCAAACTCAGCTTGGCAGCCCCCAGGACACAGGGAAAGCTTGGTCATGCTGCTTCTCAGGGCAGAGGAGCAAAGAGCAGCTTTTTTAACTTTGCAGAAATCAGTGAGGACCTGCTCGCTGCCTTGAACTGCTGGTGTGAACCCACCCTTAAAATGTTAATGACACCAATTATCTCCTCCCAGAGCCAGCCTTGCTTTTCCCACGAAATTCTCACAGGGGTCAGGGACAGGAGGAGCTGGCCCTATGATTGCAAGGAGTGGGATGTGAGGAAGACTTTAAGCAACACCCAAGACCTCAGCCCTATGCCCACAGCCAGGTGCTCTCTGCCACAGGAGCCTGGCAGCAGCTGTGGAAACTCAACCAGGCCATGGACAAATTCATCCCACACCCCAGCACAGGAGAACCAGAGCTCACTTGTGTGCCAGGGGGTTTTCCTCTCTTGCTGGGAGGCCTAACAACCAAAACACGAATGAGCCTTTTTACAAAGCAACCCACCCCAGAAAATAACACTAACGGGAAATGCAGCTGGAGCTCCCTGAATTGCTACATGGGCAGACAGCTCCTGGGTGGGGTCAGAGGCTGCTGCTGATTGAATGCAGGTGCATGGGCTGGAGCAGGGACTCACCCACACCGCCGAAGGGCAGATCTGGGAGCACGGAGTGCATGATGACATCGTTGGCTGTCATGCCACCGCTGGAGGTCCCTGCTATCACCCGTCTGATCAGCTATGCACAATGGGAGAGGGCACAGAACAAATCAGGAGGGGACACAACACCGTGTACCAGAGCAGGGAGGGTTCGAGGTGATGCTTCCATCTGCCTTTGTGGGGGGCACAGGTTGTGCCTTGTTTCATGAGAGAGGCCAGTTTACACCACTTAAGCAAAGGATCTGCCCAGCTGGAACAGCCACAAAATGGAAAAGCTTTGTATCAGCCCAAAGTGCTCCTCAGCCCTCCCACCCAAACTGCCTGGGGCTGTTGTTCCAGAGCAAAGCCCTGACCTGAATTCCTGAGCTGGCACAACAGAGGCAGGAAACAGGGGCAGGAGACAGGGCAGGAAGCAGCACCCACCTGTGTGGGTGGAGATGTACGAACCTAGAGCCCTTCAGCAGGAGACTGGGAGCCTCCAGCAGCTCTGGGGACTCTCATGGCCCCCAAACAATTTACATGGAAAAGGAACTGACACAGACCCTGCAGAAAGCTGTGTCTGGGATCAGCCATGTTCAGGATCCAGCTATGCAGAGACACTTCCAGGAGGGAGCACAGCCCAGACCCACCTGCTTGTTGTTGGAGAAGACATACAGGGCAAGAGGCTTCTCTCGAAGGTTGATGAACTCAATGGCTTCCTCCACGCTCTTCACAGTCACAATGGGCAGCACTGGTCCAAAGATTTCCTCCTCCATCACCTTTGACTCCGGGGAAACATCCGTGAGGATGGTTGGTGCTGAGGCAAATGGGAGAATGAGAGAACAGCATGAGCAGGACACAGACCACCACAGGACCTTGGTCAGATAAGGCACAAACAAACAGACCCCACAAAGCACCCACTACCACCTCCCCCCAACAGCAGCTGCCAGGAGCACCTATGAAGCAGGAGGCCTCATCAGTCTCTCCCCCATGAGCGATCTTCTGTCCTTCCAGCAGGCTCTTGACCCTCCTGAAGTGACGCTGGTTGATGATCCTCTCGTAGTCCGGAGACGACTTCACGTCCTCCCCATAGAACTCCTGACAAAGGGAAACAGCAGAAACAAAAGTGCTCAGCACACCTTCCAACAGCCACAGCTCCAGGAAATCACACCTGGGACAATCTCCACAGCACAAGGGACTCCTCCCTCACCTTCAGAGTCGCCTTGATGTTCTCCACCACCTTGCTCTGGATGGATGGGTCGCACAGGATGTAGTCCGGGGCGATGCAGGTTTGCCCACAGTTCATGTACTTGCCCCATGTTATCCGCCTGTGATAAGGGAGAAAGGGACATGCTTTCTCCATGGTCAGCCCCTTCCCCACCCCTCAGCCCACCTGCCAGCACCTGGGCTGGGGATGCTGGCCCAGAGATCTGCCCCTGCCCTGCTGCTGAGGGCCCATCAAGGGTGCAACAACCTGACCTGCAGGCGACAGCCAGGTCACAGTCCTTGTCGATGTAGCAGGGGCTCTTCCCCCCCAGCTCCAGGGTGACAGGGGTCAGGTGCTTGGCAGCTGCTGCCATCACGATTTTGCCCACTGTGGAGTTGCCAGTGTAGAGGATGTGATCAAATCTCTGGGTCAGCAGCTCAGTTGTCTCAGGGACTCCTCCAGTGACCACAGCGTACAGATCCTGCAGGGCAGGGGTGTCAGGGTCACCCCAACCCAGCACATTGCTGTGACACAGAGAAACCTGGGAACCAACACAGGGCCACCCTCACCTTGTCCAGGTACTGTGGGAGCAGCTCAGCCACCAGCTGAGCCGTGTTCTCGCTGACCTCCGATGGCTTCACCACCACGGCATTGCCTGCAGGGCACACACAGCACGGACACTGAGCCCCCAATCCTGTCCCCCACACCCAGCCACCACCCCAGCAAGGCTGGGCCGTGCTGGATCCCCACCTGCTGCGATGGCCCCGATCAGGGGCTGCATGATCAGCACAAAGGGGTAGTTCCAGGCCCCGATGACCAGCACCACGCCCAGGGGCTCGTAGCCGATGTAGGCCTCATCCCTCAGGGTCAGCAGGTCCTTTTTCACAGGATGAGGGGCTGCCCAGGATGGCAGCTTCTCCATGGTGAGGGTCAGCTCCCTCAGCACTCCCAGGATCTCGTGGCTGTAGGCGTTGGGCCCGCTCTGTAACAACAGGGAGTTTGGGGAAGGGACGGCAAAGGCACCCGCCTCCCACAGCCATTGTGGCACTCTGGGGAGTCAGAATCATGCAATTCTGTGGTGGGGGACATGACAAAAACAATTTGTCATTGCAGAGGCAGCCCTTGGCCTTCCTGCTTTGCTCAGGGTTCTCCACTGTTCCTGCACAGCAAAAGGGAGGGACCCCCTGACAGCACAGACCTTGTTCAGATCTGCCTTGAGGGCTGCCATGATCTCCTTCTCCTTCTCCTGCACCATCCTCTCCAGGGCCTTCAGCTGCTGAATCCTGAACTCCAGCGGGCGGCTCCGGCCCGAGTTGAAGGCGGCTCTGGCCCGCCCCACGATCTGCTGCATCTTCTCCATGGCTGCTCAGCGCTGAGGAGACACCGGCACACCCAGCTCACCACAGGGCCATGGAGGGCTGCTCAGCCCTGGGAACACCACCATGAGTGTCCCACCCCGAGAAAAGCTGGGAGATGTTGTCCTTCTTGTGAGGAACTCCCACTCAAGCTGGGTGCTGAGGGCTCACCGCACCCGAGCCCTGTTCCACCCGCACAGGGCACCTCTCTGAGCACTCTGGGGTTTGCTGATTGATCATCTTCTGAGGGTGCTTTCTCCAAACCTCAAGCCCACCAGCCACTCCACACTCTGCTCACAGGGATGTTTCCAAGGAGCCAAAACACAGAGATGACTGTGGCCTGGGTGGGCAGCCAGCTGGAAGCAGAGCTGTGTGCCTGGAGCCGGCTTGCACCCATCTTCCCCATAATCCTGAGGCCCTCATATGTCTTCACAGAAACACAACAAAACACTGCAGAGATTTCACCCTGCTTCCCAGGAACAGCATTTCACTCTTTAGTCGGGACCAGAGATCTAGTCCTGCTTCCCTGCCCAAGACACCAGGACACCAAGATCCCCTTACAACGTTTAAATCCTGCCCTTCCCAACCCACTGCCACAGCTGCGTGACACAGCCCAAGAAAGCAAGTGACTCATTAAAAAATGAAGGAAAAAAAGCAAGTTACCTTCAGAGAAGCTTCTCTCTCCACCAGCCTCCTGTGGCGAGTGCAAGCAGACACAAGCCCTTCCCCTGCCATGGCTGGGGGCGATCCCTCCTCCCACGGGAGAGCTGGCCCTGGCCCAGGGCTCTTGCTGGGTATGAGATGCCCTTTACCCAACCCTGTCCTGGGCTGTGGAGCCCAGGGTGGCTGCTCCCAGCCAGGGCAGTGACTCAGCCCTGGCGTGGGATGGCAGAGACCTCGTGGCTTTGCCCACGCCTGGCCCACGTGCCACAGCTGCTGTCGGGACACAACGCTCAGACTCGGGATCTAAAAAACCCCAACCACGCAGGTGACAGGTAATCCAGCATGGATTTGAGATGGGGAAACAGGCCAGCTCCTCTACTGGCTCACCCCACTCCCTGCCTGGCTCCAGGAGGGTTTTCAGTGCCCAACAGAGCTCCAGGGGACCCATCCCATGGTGCCAGGGACACCTCACAACACCTGTGTGCCACTCAGCCAAGCCATGGCCAGAGCTGGGACCAGCAGAGCAGGATTCCTCAGGAGACTGCAAGGACTTACCACACTAGGTTTATTATTTAAATTCTTAGTGTTTATTTAGTGGCTTGCAAAATGTATCATCAAAAAGGCTTAGCACATGGACTTTCACCAGACATGAAGAAATCCCACTTATTGCACATAAGTATAATTTTCTACTCTCTATTAATTGCGTTTAGTAATAGTATTTCAATTTGCTTTAACATTAATATTTCTAAGGCTCTTTCACCTTCAATTCCTTCAGCATCCTTCCCTCAAGCTAGAACAAGCCCCACATTATCCCCCAGTGCAAGATTACAGAATCCTGAGAAGCTCGAACACGAAGGAGCACACACACTCTTCCAGTAATTGCTTTCCCTTGGAGGAATCTGACCAGGAACAGCTTTGTACGGGCTTTGGCTGGGATGAAGTTAATTTTCCTGTTAGACACCAAGTTTCTTCGTAGAAGGATGGTGCTGTTTTGGGTTTGTAACATTGGGAGTTATGGTGTTTGTCTTCCCAAGTCAGCACCAGGTGTGACGATGCCCTGCTCTCCTGGGGGTGGATGAACACCTGCCCGATGAGGGGAATTAATGAACAAATTCCTTAATTTGCTTTGATCTGCCTGCAAGCCCAGTTTTCACTTCATCTATTAAACTATCTTTCTCTAAACATACAAGTTCTCTCACTTTCTTCCAATTCTCTTCCCCATCCCACAGGGAAAAAGCAAGTGGCTGTGTGGGGCTGGGCTAATCCACAAGGTATCTGTCATTCCCACTTCTCTGAACAGGCCTGGAAGTTCTTTTGCTCCAGCATGGGACACTCATCAGCACAATACAGACAGCGCAGGCATCACCTTTGGAATTTTCTACTGCTAAATAACTGTTAAAGGCACATGATGAAACATAGAACTCAACAAGCAGCCCCTGACCTGCTGTGGATGATTCTGGATTGCAGAGATGTGAGAATGTTTCACCTCAATTAAATGGCAAGGGGAACCTCACTGGGTTTATTCACAGCCACCACTCTTGGCCAAATGCATCGGGCAGCACGGTCTGTCTCAGGCTTGTCACCAAGAGGGTGGGTGTTCAGACCATCCCCAAAACTGCAGGGAAAAAACTGTCAACCCAAGGATTGCTGAAATTTCAGCTCCTGTTGGTCACTGAAGGAAGGTGAGTGGTTTGGTGCAGGACACTGTGTGTCCCTGGAAGCTCTGCATGGCACGGGGTGGAGGTAGGGACTGGAATTTCTTGCTCTGCAGTCCTCCTTCGGAGAGCTTGTCCCCACTGGTCCCTCTGTTCCAGCATGGCTTTTAAGTAAACAGGAATCTGAGCCTTCTCGTGGTTAGTGCCTCTCTAAGGCTACTCTGTGTGCTCGACAGCTCACTGAAATCACCCAGAACAAAAGAAAATAATGACTTCCCAGCTTAAGGAAACAGACACAAAGCCAGCACCCAGAGCATGATGTGCACATGGTGCCTTCTCCTCTCTTCATCAGTTAATCACCTGTGAAAGCAAAACACAACACCAACATCCTGTGAAGGATCTGCTGAGACAAAACCAATTCCCTTTTTTAGAACAGCCTGAAGCAAAGCCCCTTCAGTCAGGGAGTTCCCCAACGTGCAGCTCTCCTGCCCCTCAGCATGCACTGGTTATCTCAGATGCCAGGGAGGACATCGTGCTCTGGCTCAGCCCCACATTCACTCATCTAAAAAGCTTTTCCCAATCTCAAACTAGGTCTACACACAGGAGAAGAAAAAGGCTCCTACCTCACTGTGACAGCCACAGCAGTGTTCTGAAACCTGCTCCTCCTTACCACCCACTGGGCCAGCCCAGCCTCTGCACAGCCAGCACAACCAAGAGGGCTTTTCTCTTCAGCACAGACTGGTGGCTCTGAGAAACCCAAATGATTTCAAGATGCCGTGAGTTTCCCCCCTCTCATTGCCCTACACAGGGCCTGCCTCCCTGGCTGCTGCCTCGAGGCCTGAGCCAGTTCTTGGCTCTTACATCTCCTCCTGGGTTATGTGAGCAGGTTATTTCCCCTGGGGTGCTGAGTGTCTCCTTGCAGCAGCAACTACACAGACTGAATGGCAGAGTTCTGATCCCCCCTGCCTCCTCCTGTGCCCTCAGCAGCTGCTCCCTTAAGCTCAGTAAACCCCATGGAGCAGTCGGTGAAGGCACATGTAGTGTCTGGTTTGTCGGACATGGACAACCAGCAGTGATCACACTTAGAGATTCAGATCTTGCTCCTCCACCTCAGGAGGCATCCTGAGCCTCCTGCAAGCCTCTGCCTCCTGCAGAGAGGAGAGGACATCCCACCCTTCCGCACTACCCAGCTGGAAACAAGGGAGGAAATGGGAATAATTGAGCTGAGGTCAGATTTTGCAGGGGCTGCAATGGGCGAGGAGGAACAAGAGCTTGTCACAGACCCCGGCTTTGGGACACAGCTTCCCTCCCCAGGGTGCCATAGCACAGATTGCAGCTCTCTGGGCTGTGAGGCAGCTCAAACGCTGCTGAAGGAAGCCCTGGAATGGAAACCACGCCTAACCAGTCCAAAACTACCAACCTCTGCCTCTGGAGGGAGCATCCCACGGGTGTCACCTACCAGGGAAGAGCAACAAGGAGTACAGCAGCCTGCGGGATCTCTCCGGGGATATTCCTATTCTACAGACAGCTTGCAAGAGTGAGAAGGTAAGAATTTAAGGTGGGACAGATAGCATAAATCTCAAGACAGAAAAAGAGGCCAGGCTTTATAAAAGGGCTGCAGTTGCAAAGGACAGATCAGGTAAATTGCACGTGCACTTAGCAAAGACCCAAAACTCACCTTAATCATCACTGCTGCCACAACCCCCAGCAGGGCCAGGACAAAGAGCCCAATTCGGGCCTTGTTAAACCTCTTCAGGAGGAAGAACTTGGCCCAGTCCACCTTCTTCTGGCTGCCAGGTGGGTACCGCATTTTGTTGGCGCTCTCCATCCTCAGGTCCTTGATGAGGCAGGCGCGGCGGTGGGAGAAGGTCTCGAAGCTGTGCTTGCCGTGGTAGGCGCCCATCCCACTGTGGCCTGGGGGACACAGCCAGGCAGCTCACTGCTCTCCTCAGCCTCAGACAGCCAAACTCTGTCCACTCCAGGACAACTGAGCCTTCCCCTGCAGCACTTCTCAGTCTCCACGATGTCCATCTGTACTCCAACCCTCTTCTTCCTCACCTCATTTCTACCTGTCACTCTGATTGCAGCTAATGGTGTTAATGCACCGTTCCCAGCCGGCTGCACTAAATGCTTCAGTCTTTCCAAAAATATACCCAAAGGTTTTTCTCTCCTGGCCCCTGTCCTAATGCACTCCCAGAACTTATAATTATTATCAAGACCTGCTGCACTGCGACTCTTGAGCTGTAGGAGGCACAGGGATACCCATACACAAACCAAGAGTGGTTGTTCCCTAGGACACACTGTGCAGTAAGTCCCAACTCTTAAGGAGCTCCAGTAACTTACCAACACCACCAAAAGGCAAAGTTGAGAGGAAGAAATGCATAATGACATCATTTCCAGTCACACCACCACTGGAGGTTTCCGAGATGACTCTCTTGATTAACTAGAAAAAGAAAAAAAAACACAAAACAAAGACTAAAAAGGCTCAAAGAAGAGATCAGACCAAGTAACTGAGCATACTGTGAAGGGAGCTACATTTCAACAATGTTCATCTCCTCTGGCACAGCCCAGACCCACCTGCTTGTTGTTGGAGAAGACATACAGGGCAAGGGGCTTCTCCCGACTGTTGATGAACTCAATGGCTTCCTCCACACTCTTCACAGTCACAATGGGCAGCACTGGTCCAAAGATTTCCTCCTCCATCACCTTTGACTCCGGGGAAACATCTGTGAGGATGGTTGGTGCTGAGGCAAATGGGAGAATGAGAGAACAGCATGAGCAGGACACAGACCACCACAGGACCTTGGTCAGATAAGGCACAAACAGACCCCACAAAGCACCCACGACCACCTCCCCTCCACAGCAGCTGCCAGGAGCACCTATGAAGCAGGAGGCCTCATCAGTCTCTCCCCCATGAGCGATCTTCTGTCCTTCCAGCAGGCTCTTGACCCTCCTGAAGTGACGCTGGTTGATGATCCTCTCGTAGTCCGGAGACGACTTCACGTCCTCCCCATAGAACTCCTGACAAAGGGAAACAGCAGAAACAAAAGTGCTCAGCACACCTTCCAACAGCCACAGCTCCAGGAAATCACACCTGGGAGAATTCCACAGCACAAGGGACTCCTCCCTCACCTTCAGAGTCGCCTTGATGTTCTCCACCACCTTGCTCTGGATGGATGGGTCGCACAGGATGTAGTCCGGGGCGATGCAGGTTTGCCCACAGTTCATGTACTTGCCCCACGTTATCCGCCTGTGATAAGGGAGAAAGGGACATGCTTTCTCCATGGTCAGCCCCTTCCCCACCCCTCAGCCCACCTGCCAGCACCTGGGCTGGGGATGCTGGCCCAGAGATCTGCCCCTGCCCTGCTGCTGAGGGCCCATCAAGGGTGCAACAACCTGACCTGCAGGCGACAGCCAGGTCACAGTCCTTGTCGATGTAGCAGGGGCTCTTCCCCCCCAGCTCCAGGGTGACAGGGGTCAGGTGCTTGGCAGCTGCTGCCATCACGATTTTGCCCACTGCAGTGTTGCCAGTGTAGAGGATGTGATCAAATCTCTGGGTCAGCAGCTCAGTTGTCTCAGGAACTCCTCCAGTGACCACAGGGTACAGCTCCTGCAGGGCAAACAAGAGCCTGAGAGTTACCTTGATTCAAAGCACTTACATCAAGGCAGCAGCTCTGCATGTGGCAGAGGGCAGACTTATTTGTGGCCTACTTCATGACAGAGACAAAATTCAGTGGAATCAGAGATATGCTCTGCTCCTTCCCCTGAATTGAAGATTTTTTTCCCACTTTGTGCCTCATGAACTAAAAGAAATGAAGGCTGAGGCCAGGGCTGAGTCTGGCTGTGGAGCTGCTCCCACACAGGAAGAATCAGGGCACATATGACTGCCAGGCTCTCCCAAGGGCTGCCTCCTTCCCCTGCCCCTGCCTCCCACCTGGAGAAGGCGCTAATTCCCTGGAGGAAACTCCACAGGGCCCTGTGCTGTGTGACAGCAACAGGCTATCTATGTGACACAGTGCAAGGGATGACAGAACTGCCAGGCAAGAGGAGGAGGAACAACACCTCCTCCTACAAGTGCAGTTCAGCAGGACATGAAAACCCAGGACATGCTGCCATGGAACACACAGTGCCCAATTCTCAGGAAGAGCCAGGCACTGCCAGCATCCCACACAACCTGTGCTGACCTAAGGGCATCCCCAGCACAGCTCCAAAAGAGCAGCTCCTGCAGTGAGAAGTACATATACACCTCTCCATATGGTCATGGGTGTCAAAAAGGCTGTCACACTGCAGCAGTGTTATGTAAGCTCATACACAAACACAGGGAGAATTTGTCAATGTACCTTTGGACTCCAACAGTAACTCAGCTCTTCCTGTGCCTCCTGATTATGCTCCTTTGAAGGGAGCAGGCAATGGCTTTGGCTCAAACCTGCAGGAGCCCTTTGGAAGCAGAACAGATCCAGACAGTCACAGGGCCACCCTCACCTTGTCCAGGTACTGTGGGAGCAGCTCAGCCACCAGCTGAGCCGTGTTCTCGCTGACCTCCGACGGCTTCACCACCACGGCATTGCCTGCAGGGCACACACAGCACGGACACTGAGCCCCCAATCCTGTCCCCCACACCCAGCCACCACCCCAGCAAGGCTGGGCCGTGCTGGATCCCCACCTGCTGCGATGGCCCCGATCAGGGGCTGCATGATCAGCACAAAGGGGTAGTTCCAGGCCCCGATGACCAGCACCACGCCCAGGGGCTCGTAGCCGATGTAGGCCTCATCCCTCATGGTCAGCAGGTTCTTCTTCACGGGCTGAGGGGCTGCCCAGGATGGCAGCTTCTCCATGGTGAGGGCCAGCTCCCCCAGCACGCCCAGAATTTCATGGCTGTAGGCATTGTGCCCACACTGAAAGAACAGGGAGTTTGGGGAAGGGATAGAAAAGGCACCCACCTCCCACAGCCATTACAGCCCTGCTGCTTCAAAGTGTCTCACTGGCAGTGGCAAAGGATCCCTGGCAAAGACGGCCAGTCTGGGTGTGTGAGGCAGAACCCAAAACCTGACAGCCAGGACTGCCTTTGCAGTTCTGCCTCAGACTAGCTCCTTCTTAGAAATGGTGGCAGCAGACCTTCGCAGGCCACAGTGGGAGCCAGGGCCAAGGGGGACAAGAGCAAAAGTCATTTAGCACAGCAAAGGCAGCCCTTGGCCTTCCCACTTTCCCTTCAGGGCCGACCACTGTCCCTGCACAGCTGATGGAAGAAACTCCCCGACCCAGACCTTGTTCAGATCGGCCTTGAGGGCTGCCAGGATCTCCTTCTCCTTCTCCTGCACCATCCTCTCCAGGGCCTTCAGCTGCTGAATCCTGAACTCCAGCGGGCGGCTCCGGCCCGAGTTGAAGGCGGCTCTGGCCCGCCCCACGATCTGCTGCATCTTCTCCATGGCTGCTCAGCGCTGAGGAGACACCGGCACACCCAGCTCACCGCGGGCCCTCCCCGGGCCGCGCAGCCCGGCTTGTCCCCAAGGCACCGGACCCGCTCCCACCCTCCAGCCGCACCCCCCGCCTCATCTCCAGGCAGCGAACCCGCCGCCCTTCGTCCCTAATTCCGCCGCATCTCTCTGAAGCCTTACGTAATTCCCGAGTTAGAAAAGTTTGAGAAGCAGCGCAGCGCGTTGGTGGCAGCGGGGGGATGTCACCGAGGAAGCCGTGGGCTGCTCCCGGCGGGGCGGAGCGCACCGCGGCACCGAGCGGCAACCGGCGAGGACACGGCGGGATGGGGACACCCCCCAACCCCCAGGAACCGCGGGGACCCCCGAGCGGCACCGGGGCTGAGGCGNGGAAGCGGAACGGGCGAGGCCGCGGGGCAGCCGCTCCCCCTCCCTGCCCGGTGGTCCCGGTGGCAGAGAGGAGGAGGAAGAAGCAGGGCGCGGTGAAGGACACGTCCCCGCGGTACCGCCGCTACCTTGGCCGCCGCGCTCGGGGATGCTCCTGCCGTGCTCGCAGCGCTGCGAGGCTGCCGCAGTCCTCCGTGGGCCCCGCGGGTGGCAGCGGGTCTGGCACTGCCGTGCCGGTTGTGAA
>VZRH01003875.1:0-11615 GCA_013397555.1 Urocynchramus pylzowi
GGGCCGGTTGTGAAACGCTGCCGGGGCGTGGGGCTCCCCTGGGGGCGGAGGGCAGAGTCCCTGCGGAGCCTTATCGGGGCAGCGGCTCTGCCCTGCCCTGCCCTGCCAGCGGCCTCCTGCCTCGGAGGGCGAGCAAAACCGGGCAGGTGCTCTTTTGAGGGAGGCATGAAGAGCCCGGCAGGACGGTCGAGTTAACCTTGATACAGTCGTGGCGTGGGAAGCGAGCCAGAAAAACCGTGGAGAAAGGAGCTCGGGCAAGGCTGGGCACATTCTGGTTAAAAATAGACCTGCCACGACTTGTTCTAGGAAAAGCACGGCGATTATTCGAAAATTGTATGCAGGTTGTTAGACGCTGCCTCTCGTGACACGATTTACCCAGGGCCTTTACTGCTAAAGCTCCTCAGCTGTAGCTGTATCCCACTAAATCCATGCCTGCTGCACCTCCTTGACACACAGGGCTGGCACCTTCTCCTGCAAAGTTTAATCCCATTTTCCCACATCAACACGGCCCTCCAAAGCTGGGAGTGCCTTTTGGCTTCAGATTGTGCAGAACCACAGTTCCCCCCAAACACCAAGCTTGGCTTCTGTGGTCAGTTGGCTTCAATAACACGTCCTGGACTATGGCTCAGCAGGAACATTTCACAAGCTGTAGCACAAATTTTGGCAGTAAACACCCCGCTGTGGAGAAGAATGACATGAGCAACTGCTAAAACTTGTGTGCAGGAGGCAACATGAGAAGGAAAAACAGGCTGGGCTTGACAGGGCTCTTCCAGGTGGTGTAAGGAGAAAAGCTGGGTATGCATTGAAGGAAACATGCATAGGATAGAAGCAGGAATGTTCCTCACAGGACCACTGCCTGATGGAAATGCTCCCCGTTATCCTGTCAGCATCCTTGCAGGCACAGAAGATTGGAGCTCTGTGCAGGCCCAAGGGAATTTGGATAAGGATTAATGGTACTGCAATCAGAGTAAAAAACTGAGCTGCCAGCATGGAGCATTACATTGTGCCCGAGGAAACGGTGCTGCACTGCACCCACCCAGGCTGGCAGCACGAGCAGGGAGGTGGATGGAGTCTCCAGAGCTTGTAAAATTCTCACCCACCAGCCCAGAGGGTTTTCATGTCACAACAGTGCTGCTTGTACTTGGCAGCACACACTGGAAGCAAATATCCCAGCTCCCAGTTATCCCAGGGCTCAGTGGGGATAAACCTTTGCAGCATCCTGGGAGAGAGTCCCTTTTGGTCCTTGTCAGGGACATCTTTTGGCCAGTTGGGAACAGGGAACAAGGCTGAGGGCTTTTTTAGCATTGCAGAGTCTCAGCTGGGTGAGACACGAGGATTTCAGGGAAGTGTGGGATCTTGAGTGAGACAGGAATACCCCGTGCTCCCCACGCCTGGAAGCTGGCAGTGTTTTCTATTTTAATTCAATCACTAAGAAACAATAAAGGGAGCTATTTATGGGAAAGCAATGGAACTCCAAAGGAACTGGGAGGTGAGCAGTGCTGGGGGGGGGGCTCTAATTTATAGCTACAGCAGCAAGAGGTGTTTTATTGAGAAGCTGAGCTCAAGATTCCTCCCTATCCTCACTCCTTGTAGCCCTCACTCCCCTCTTGGAGTCAATTAGCAGCAGCAATGAGACAGGCTCCTGCCCTGCCCTGGGGAGCAGCCCTTTGTGCTTCCAAAAGCACCCAGCAGAGCCTGGGGAAGGAGGACTTTGGTTTGGAAGATAAACTGTGCAGTATTTGGTTTCAAGAGTCCACAAAATAATGCAGCTGATCAATAAATGTCCTTTTAACTGACACACTACACTCACAGAACTTCAAGTTTTCAGCTACAATCCTTAGGCTCTGCTTAAATGTCTGCCTAGTCTCAAATTCCAAGTGTTTTCTGGAAGTCACATAACTGAGCCAGATCCCAAACCCAAACAGCACTTGACCATAAAAGCGGGTACAGAAGATGAACAACAGGGAGAGGTTTTTAAGGAACCTACAGGAATCAATGCAGCTCAGTTCATTTATGGCATCACTTGTTTTGAAAGCTGTGGCTGATCTCACATTCCCAAGAAGGAGATAACTGTGTCACACACAGCCCTGGTCTGTGGGCTGCATTGTGGACAGAGTTCAGGCCATGGAAAATGTGAAAGGGACACAAAGAAACAATGGGAATGATTGGCACAAGGACTGCAACAAGACTCAACAGCCCCACTGGCACTCGGCTGGCTTTCAGGCAGCGAGGAAGGGGGAGCCTGCTGTGCACAAAAGCTTATTGAAAAGGTGTTTGTCCCAAGGAGCAGTGCCAAGGCTTCCTTCAGCTGGGCTCCAGCTGACTTGGAGACCTCAGGAGAGGGGTTATCCTGATGGACTCCACTCCTCTGCAAAAAGGAGGAGCTGTGGGGGCACTCTGGGAAAAGCCACAGCCAGGACCATGGCTCAGGTCAGATGGGGAAGTTCAGGATGGAAAGAGATTTGCTTAAAGACTTAAAAGACAGTCAAAAAAGATAGTAGCAAGCAGAGCTCAGAGAAGACAAAAAAGTCAAAGGATCAAAATTTAAATTAAAAAGCCCCCCAAAATAGGAGAGGAAGCAGGAATCGAAAATGAGGTGGGTCACAAGTCAGGTCACAAGCCAGCCTATCTGAATTTCAAAGCCTCAACAAGCTTTGGAAGCAGCAGGATCCAGCTTTCCCTGCTCCAGATGAAAAGCAAGTTTCCCTTTTTGCTGTAGCTGGGCACAGCACTGGGACATAGGTGAATCACAAGTTATTGCCTCTGAACCCTGAGGTGATGTGATAATAACTTGATGCAGTTGTACAAGATAACAGCAAGAAGTATGCAAAACCCAGACAGTCCCAGGAACAGCTCCCTCCTCAAAATGCTCCTTGGAATAACTTGTAGCATCTTAGTTGCAAGTTAAATTAACAGGATTTCCTCCTCTGTGTCAGAGGAAGGGCTGAGAGTTCAACTTCTTGCTTATGAAAAGCAGCAAATGTCAGAATCAAAATGTGTTTTAGATTCCTCAGCTGACATTTTGTAACATGGACAGAGTGGAGCAAGTGCAGAACACTCAAGGAGATGCTGGAGAGCTGAGCTAGAAAAGCACAGCAAATCTTTCCTTTCAAGTTCCATCTTTCAAAGGCTGGGAAAAAAAAAGTATTTAGTAAAAACAAGCACCTGCTGTTCAGCACGGAGAGCCAAAGACAGAGGACAGCTTCAGGATCTTTGTGGAATGAGTTTATGCAGAAAGACAGGCCATGAACATTGGTCTCCTCCTCCTGAAAACAGCCAGCAAGAATAGCCCTTTTCTTCTCCTCCTGTTTGTGCAGCTGTAGCCTTGCTGGCAAGAGGGGAAGGAGAATGAGCTTGAATCCTGAAAGGAAAGAAAGAAAACCAACAAAACCCAGTGAGTTCCTGAGAAAAGCAGCCTATCTCCTAGACTTGTGCATTAAGGCTGTTGCTTTGTTCCTAGATTCGGGCTCAGACATATCATTAACATTCCCAGCTCACTCCTTCCTCATCCTCTTTATGTGTCATTCACAAGTGGAGGGGTTTTTAATAACAAATTGGGGAAAATTTGACAGTACAACTCAAATCTGCAATATCCACACAGCAGCTACCACAGCATACCTCAGCTGGGCAGAGGGTACAGGCTGTGAGGTGAACAAAGCCCATTTTTTGTCAACTTTGGATAGAAATTGTAACTTCCTGCCAGCTTTTGTCAATTAGCTCTGTATTTGCTGTTCTGGCAGCCCCAACAGCTCCCCTTTGCTAGAGGCAACAAATGAGCACCTTGTTGAAAGATCATACAGCTGTTACCCAGGATCCTACTTAGCATTTTTGTTTTCCAATCCAAGTTAAAAAAAAAAAAAATTGAAAAAGAAAGATGCAGAGTAAATTGTTTTCCTAAAGCCAGGGAAAAACAAACTCAGGGACACTTTGTGCCAGAGCTATCCAGAGATAAAGAACTCAAGGATGCTGCCCCATCCTGCCCTGCTGGCAGGTCCAGCTGCTGAGGGGAACATTCAACAACTTCTTTACCCAGGCAAGTAGAGAATTTTTCCTAAATTTAACACCTCTGATCACAGAGACACAGCAACTCAGTTGTACCATAGAAACACTTCTAGTGTCAGTATTTATTTTTACCTTAATATACATTTATACAGGCCATAATAAAAAGGCTATTACGCAACAGTTCAGTGAGTTATTACCTAGTTCCAAGAATAATGCATGCAATTACAAAGGAGAGGTAGAAACACCGTATTAAAGACCTAAAAATACAAACATTATATAAACAAACACTTTCAAATTAACTGTTGGAATTTCATACAGATAAATAAGGTAAAAAGTACATTACTCTGTCAAAGTAAAGGAAACACATGGTTATCCCAACACTGAAACAATATTTTGATGTGTAAGCCCTGTACAACTTTGTCAAATAGTTCAGACCACTGTGTTTAAGAGGATTAAAATGATTTTGTCCTGGAGAATGGTTTATTCAAGTATTCAAGCAGTTGAGTAACAAAAAAGTCCCAAAAACAAAGTATAGGAACCATTTCCAGAGAAGCTGATCTGCCTAAATACTTTGCAAATCGCTGTCCTGATGATCTCATGGGATGCTTGAAATGACAATGCCTATAAGGCTAAATGAAGCTTCCCACCTCTCCCCCAAAATGCACACAAAATAATCCTGATTTTTCACACACTCTGTATGTAGAGATTCTACATCATTTTATCAGCATCTCAAACCACAACATTATTTTCTGGTTTGTTTTTTTTTTTTTTAATCTTTTTTTTTTGCATGGTTCCTTGCAGAACCTTTCAGTTTACAGTATTTATTGTAATACTGCCCAAGAAACAAACTACAGAGAACTGTCATTACACCCCTAAAGACTGCAGGCATTAATGCACATATTGCATGCACAACAAAAGATGCAACCAAATCTATAGAAAAAGCAAACAACCAGCAACTCAACATTGCTATTACTGAGAAAGTCCAGAGCAGTAGTTACTCAAGTATTAGACAAATAGGTATAAAATGGAAAGGTTCACATGAATACAAGTTTTTACACAGTTTCTGAAAGTCTTCTAGAAGCTACATTTGAAATTCTGAAAAGAATTTTATGTACACTGAAATGAAATTCAGCCAAGTCCATTGTGCCTTCTTTCTCTAGATTTTTTTTTTAATATAGTTCTTCAAAAATGAATATACAGTTGCTTTAGTAAATTAGTGCAAAACAAAATATTTTGGAAGAAGATCATCAAATAGTATCCACATCAGCTGAAAACCTCCTGGGGATTTTGCACAGATGGAGAGAATTTCTTCCACCCCCACTTTTCCCCTGGGGTAAGAACGTGTTTGCCATCCCTTCATATGACAACCTGAGCCATGTGTACAACAGGTGAGCTCCAGACAAGGCAGCTGAGCCCCAAAAAGCTTCAAGCAGCACTTGCACATGGTTAGGGTTTCCCAAATTCACTCAGCCACATTTTACTGAACAGCTTAAACACTCTTGAGGGAATCTTCTGAGGGAAATGTCTTTTTTGTACCTGATGCAGAAGGATCCGCTCTCTAAAAACCTCACGAGGAAAAAACAACAAACCCTGATCATTCAAGTCCAAAGCACACGTACAAGGATCAGTTTGAAATGTGAAGAGAGATTCTTTTAAATTCTGTTGCTAGGAAGGAAAAGGAGCTGCTGGATCGGTAAGGCAAGTGTACTTTTGGAATTTCTCCTCTTTGAATATGCTGCTGTTTCTTTGGTAGTCACCACAGAAATGTAAGAATCATCTTCCACATGGGGCAGAACAAGGACAACAATGAAGCTGTAGTGAAAAAAGTGCAGTATCACTGATGTGGTCCCTTATGTTCACACCATCTGGTCCTCAGGATATTCCTACTGCTCATACACAGCCACTGTGCTGTAGCAGAGTGCAGAAAGCCTTCGCTCGATGCTGGATTTATCTGCAGAGAGAGGCACAACACAGGTGATGACCAGACTTATTTTACAATGAATTAATTCCATGTAATTTTCATTATTCAGCTGAACTTACACTTGTGTACATTTTCTATATCTGCAGGGTCTTGCAGTATTTTAGTGAGCCCCTCCAGCAGCAGGGCTGCCTTGTGGTATCGATATGTGATATCTTCAGTTTGCTGGAACATCTCATCCAGAGCTGCTGACTGCACCTGCAATCAGTCAGGACATTCAGTTTCAGAACCTCCCTTAGGCAAGTAGCAAAATTAAAAATTCAGAGTTAATCACCTATAAGTGTCATTAGGAAACTATTTTTCAGCTTTTATTTAGCTGATGTGTTGTTGTAACTAAGACAACAAAATGAAGGTGGAATCAGATGATCTTTAAGGTCTCTTCCAAACCATTCTGTGATTCTGAGAGGACACACCACACCTGTGCTGTGGTAACTGAGAATAATTCTGCATTAAAAAAATCTATAAAAACATTTTTTGATATGAATAAATATGCTCATTCTTGCACCTGCATTCTCTTATAAAGAAACCAATTAATTGTGCACAACACCACCATTATCAGGGTCAAGCACAACATTTGCCAGAATCTTTTGTGTGACACAAGAATTCCCTCTCATCACTAAAGCAGTTAACTTTCCTTGGGGTCACTGAAAATATCAATTCTATTTTCTGGTTATGTAGAAGAGATCTGTGAGAGAAGGCAGCAATTCCTACAGTTCAGGGAAGAGGGGGGACTCACCATTTCCACAGCACAGTTGTAGATGAGTTTCTCTGCAGTTACACTGTTGATTTCATCAATGAACCTTTGCTTGTCCGAAAAGAAACGATTCAACTTTTCTGTCAATTTCTTGCACATTCCAATACAGAATTTGTATCTCTCGTTGAGGCTTTTCACAACTGGGATAAAGGTAAGAAGAAATTGAAAAAAAAAAACCAAAACACAAACAAAACCCAAACAACTCAGCCTAAGTTCAGCTTTGGAAAGTAAACTTGTTTAAACTTGTAGTTTTAGTGTTTATTTACTCCACCACTTCTATGACTTGAGTATCTATCAAATAATTTCCATTTCAAGTTAATGAATATCCATTTCCTAACTGTTTCTGGCTGTTTACTATGAGAGTTGTGCAATTGCACATATCTACAGCTCTCCTGCAGAGAAGAAAAACAAAACAAAGGTTGCAACTTCAACTTTCTGAGTGATGTATCAGCAAAGAAAATTCACAAGCAAAGCAAATCAGATGATGTTGCATCTACCTTGCTTAACAGCAGTGGATGGGTTCAGTTTGCCAGATTTGACCTGTGCTTTGGCAAGATGCAGAGAAGATGCCAGTAACTGGGCAGCTTTCATATATAACACCAGCTGCTCCACTTGTCTAGGGAGAAAAGGAGAAAACAAAAGTAATTTATGCATCAAAATACCTTTTGAATGCATTCAAGCCAGGGGCAGACATCACTTTTTAATCACAACACCCCACAGGACCCAGCAACAGCAGAAAAGGAAGACAGATGTTTAAAATGCAGCTCCACCCCTCCCCTCCCTTCCCTTCACAAACACTCTGTCATGGGGTGAGAGGACATCTGCTCATTTAGGAGCTGCAGCAGCAAAGACAAGCTGCTTTAAATGCAGACATTTGAAAAAGGAGCACTTATTTGTGGGGACTCTCTGCCCGAGGTCAGTGTCTCACCACAAGTGACAGGGTGTACTTTTCATTTCCTACCCCCCTGGAATTCTCAGTTGTGAAAGGCAAACACTTTACAGGGGTTTTCTGTTGGGTTTTTTATTACTTCAGGAAGAAGGCAGGAAGTAGAACTGCCCTTTCCCACCACTTCAAACTTCTCATATTTCTCCTTGCTTTTGATTTTGTTTTAGGGCTGATTGACTGTTTTTTCCAGGGAAACCAAATTTGGACACTTCTTCTCCCCTCCCAACCTCCACCTCAGTGCTTCAGTCAACAGGAAGGGATGAGGGCTCAGATCTGCCAGAAGCTGGTACACAAATTTCCATGCTCAGAAATGCACTGCTGCACCTCAAGCCTGAACTCAACACTTTCCCCAGAAAAGTGGCAGACCAGAAAAAAAACCCTTTTGTCTTTGCTCTTTCTGATCTGTCTTCAGTTGTTAAAAAAATAATCCCTATAAAGATTCTCTACAGGAAAACAATCACTCCCAGCAAAAAGGGCAGAGTTTCAATACATTTTTGATGGGTTAAATCTTGACTAATTCTCTCTTTGACTGCATACTCACCCCCAATCTTTGCTGAGCTGGCTGATCTGATCCACAACGATGCTCTCCTGGATCTGGTACAGTGACACAGCAGAAGTGCACAGGTCTGGGTTTCCTCCTCTCACTGCTGTCAGATCCAGAACACACTCTGTAAATGTCAGCATCATGTTTAGGTGACGCAGTGTGTCTGTGTGCTCTCTCTGTCAGAGGGAAAGATGACAGCAATTTAACCACTCTAAGCCATCAGCCACATTTAAAACTCTTGTTAATCATTTAAAGATTTCTTGCTATGTCAGTTCTATTCTGCAGGAATCACACTGTGGTAGAGGCAGCATTAGGGATGACAGAACCAAATGGGCCCCAACAGATCTGAACTTGTTCTCTTCTTTGTTAATGAATTCAAGATATTGTAACTTATACTTAAGAGTCTTTCAACAAAGCCAAAGGAATTGGTACATGGAGTTCTGTGTTGAAACCTGAGCAACTAAAGGAATCACAAGTGGGACAAATGACTTATTTTATTATCAGCAATACAAAAGTATGCTTGGCACTTGTGTGAGGAGCCAGCAGGAACATTTGGCTTTTATTATATAATAGATTTAATACCTACAAAAGAACTGATCTGCCTCACTCTAATTTACACTTGGCTCTGGAATTAAATTGTGTTAAAAGGTGGCTGTTACCAAAGTTTATACTTTAGACTAAAAACTTCAATTGGAGTGAACAACTCACTGCTGCTCTGTCAGTAAAACACACAGTACACATGCAGAGTTCCTCCTCAAAAAGAAGCCTTCAAAACTAATCAAACATATCTTAGCAATGTTTATAATATTTTCATTAATAATACAGGTCTAAATACATTTTAAACTCTATCTGTGGGAAGAATACAGTGTTCTTGTAAGCATTCATGTTATAACAGATATTCACTAGGGACCCAAACACCTTCCAGCAAGATGTGAATGAGAAACCAGAACAGCAATCTGTCTTGAGAAATGTACACTCCAAGAATAGCATTCTGGTGAAAGACCACCCCAATTTGTGTTTTTAAAGTGTCCCTCCCCCACACATCTTAAAAAAATATAGGACAGTCTTCCCACAAGTAGGATTGAATGTCACTCCCTGACTGTGAAGAAGCAATGAAGTGCCCAGAGGGGCTTTGTTACTGTCAGCACCCACGTCCACTGGCATTAGCAGAGGCCTCTCTGGGAGGCTCTGGTGGACAAAAGCAGTCATGTTCCTCCTGTTACCTATTCAAACATATGAAATGCCAGCAATAACTACCAAAGAGAAACTGGCAACTATTGATACAGCAATATTTTCAAGATCCTAAACAAAAAAAACCAAACCAATAAATGAAAACAGAGCAAAGGAAATTACAAAGCACACGGAGCAATCCTGCATTTACCACATCTGTTCCAGCAACATCACACCATTAGAAAACATGAAATGATTGTTTCTATACCTCCATTAAAGTTTCCTCAGGCAATTCAGGAGCTTCAAAAGTGATAAAGCCCTCTAGGCTGGGAGGGGAAGTACCATAAGGGATGTACTTCAGACTCGGAGCCGCCTCGGCCCCCGGAGGAGAGGAGCCCATATAAATACCAGGAGGAGAGCCCATGTAAACACGGCCACTGGTGGAGCACAGGGACCCTCCAGAACTGTTTGATCCCACTACAAGAAAAATGACACACACATTCAGGCTGATTCAGCCCTGGGGCTGTGGGTGACAGCAAGTGACACATGAGGAGCCAGCACAGAGACCCCATGGAAGGCTCTCCTCACGGCTCCTTGCATGGCTCTGCAGGGAGTGCAGAGGGTGAACTGTAACAACAGTGACAATTCCCAACAGTTCTGGGATTCGTGGCTGACAAGGACTGCAGCTTGTGCTGTGGTTCACACTGCCCACCTGAAGTCCATAACCTTGAGATCTTTGACACTTGGCAGCAGAGCTGACTCTTGCCAAACTGCAGGCAGCTCCCACCCCCCGTTTCAGGGACAATGCATGGCAGCAGGCAAAAATCAGAATTCTGACTTTTCCTCTCCACCTTTGCCATAGAGATCACACTCCCAGTGAGGGAGTAAAGCTGTGTACACAGAAGGTTACTCACTGCTGGATTGTAAATCTGTGCCTCTGACTCTCTTTAGAGGGGAAAAGGCAGAAACCACCTGATATTAATATCTACTTTCCAGAGCACTCTTACTGTAAGCCCTGTGCAAGGCAGCAATCAGGCCCCAGAAGTGGACAAGCCCAGGTGCTGCCTTTGAGAAATGTCCACACAACTGCCAGGAAAGTCTTACCTGAGGTGGTTCTGGTTCTGAGGACCATGTGGGTGCAGGTGGGAGGGGTGGCACTGCTTGGAGGGGACCCCACAGTGAACATGACAGCCCGAGAACTTGCCCCACTTGCCATGGATGGAGTTGCCATTGCAATTCCATAGGCTCCTGCTGGAGCTGGGAGAGAACATTTCAGCAAGTTAGTCCCTACTCCATATAATCAAACCAAGAAGTAATTATATGCAGCAAATTGGAGCACTGCAACACAATGTGCTTTGATGCAGATCCAAGCCCTGGACTAGTTAGAGGTTCTCACAGGAAATGAAAGAAGCTGAGTGGACAGTCTTGATGAGGCACAGACAGTCAAGGTGCAGCTTAATGTATATTTTTACTTTCAACATCTCAATGTTCTAGTCTCACCCAGAAAAGAGCAACAGAAACTCTCTGAGAGCCTGAAGATTTTGCAGCAAAAGATACAGCAGAAAAATTCTAAAGGCAGATCATGACAGGTCTGGAGGTTAAAGACCAGCCCTGTCTGCAGAGCTCCTTCCAGCTGCTCAGAAGTGAGAACTTCTGGTGGCAAGGGACAAGCTCAGGGAGGAAGAGAAAAAAAACCCAACCAAACGTCCAGAGTTACATAAATTGGCTTTCATATGAAATCAAGGTGGAAAATGAAAAGCCACAAATGCTAAATTAAAAATAAAACCAAACCAGAAAATCCCAAACCCCTCCAGCCAGCACAGGCAGTCAAGATATTTCTGTGTTTAGCACAGAAATAAGTATTTTCCTGTCTCAGTTATTTTTAAAGCTCTGCTAAAGAAATGGAACAGATTCCCTTAAACATTAAAAAAAGCTTTCTGTGCTGAGGCTAAAAATTGTCAGAACCAATTCTCCAAGCTGGAAGCAGAACTGTGATCCAGCTGGCATTCCATAAAAACCCAGGCACAGGGAAACAGCTTGGATGTTTGATCTGATCAAACATCTGATCCTTACCTGTATCCATTGGCCTCTCTGTGTTGAGACTGTCTGTACTGCCTTGGTACAGCTGGCCCCCAAGGGTGGTCTTTACCTGTTGATCTGACAGCTTCCCAGTACTAACAGACCTGGACAGGAAAACACATGAATTCCCAAAAAAAAAAAA